>BMAO01000529.1:0-33806 GCA_019973975.1 Trichonephila clavata
ATGTTTTTTTTGTAATCAAGAAATTGCATTAACATATGAAAAGAGGCGAAATGTGTGTAGTGGTTGATATTGCATATTATCTTTCTTTTAAGTGCTGTTTTAACTGCAGATTATAAGTTATACATAAAGATTATAAATAAGAGAAAAATCAGCAAAGGAATTGAATCTCATTTCCTGTTTTCTTAACAAAATCTCTGGTTGAAATAAACTGGCTGAAGTAGTAGTAGAGAGTAAAAGTATGAACTACAAAATAATTAATATTGTGAATCAATTTAAACATTATTTTTACAATTTTTGAGCAAGCAATTTTGTGTACCATCGAAAACCCAAATGACAATTTAAAGTTTTCTCGCAAGTCATAATAGACTCATCACTGTTAATTGTTCAGCTTCGAAAATTACGAGGCAATTACTACTGAAACAATATAAACAGCACAGATAAAACGGGAATATAATGCCCTGGTTCTGGTAGAAAAATATATACATATATTAGGTGGTCTGAGGTGAGGACTCACACCTCGCCTTGGGTTGAAAATGAAGAGAAAGTCATTGTTCACATAGACACACCCTTAATCAGTTAAAAAAATAACGACACGACAAATATTGAAATAGAAAGAATAAAAAGATGGGCGGAGATTGCTCTTTACATCAGCTAGCGAAACATCTCAATCCCCTACACCACGTTTAGCGCTCAGTTCTCCATCCAACATATTTGCAGGAAGCACAGCCACTGTCGATCAGATTCTTTCAGTTAAGAGACGATGCTACGCAAACTGGCGCAGATGGATACTACACATACATACATAATATATATATATATATATATATATACAGTGGTGGCAAAAAGTCATGAACACACTCATTTTTAGCGTAATTTTTGTGTTTGACTTCATTTTTCGTTGTGAAATTATCGCACTATCTTAAATATTGTTATTGTTTTAATGTATTTTTTCATGCTGATTTCAAACCTGTTTGTAGATTTCATCTAAAGTAAACAGTTTCGTTGATATGTTGAAAGAAACTTGACAAGAAAGCACAAGGACACTGTAAGAATGAGTGAGTGCGTTTTCCACCAATGAAATGCTCCGTTATTTCAACCAATCAGAGAGCAGTAGCGATAAAGGGTTGAAAGAAAAAGGTGAAACGTGGTTTATTGTATTGAATGTAGTTGTGTGTGCTTGTGGAAAATAGTGTATTGAAAGCAATTTGAAGTGCGTTTGTGGAAAATATTGGAATTATGGCTAAATTTTCATATCTGCCTGAGAATAAAAGGTACAAAATAATACATTTGAAGGAAGAAGGTTATTCTATGTGCCAAATTGCTGCTAAAGTACCATGTGGCCTTTCTACTGTTGTGAGAACTTTGAAAAGATTTTCTGAAACAAATTTCATCGCGGACAGGGGGCGATCAGGACGACCAAGAAAAACATCTTTACGTGAAGACAGGTTATTGCCCAGAATTTCACTTTCAAACAGAAAGCTTAATTCCTCGCAAATTTTGAAACAATGGACTTTGACATCAAATGTGAGTGTGTGCCCAAGAACTGTTAGAGGAAGACTGCTGGAAATTGGGTTACGAGGCTGTAAAGCGCGCCCAAAACCATTACTGACTGAATTTCAACGCAAGAGGCGATTGACGTGGGCAAAGGAGCATACATTATGGCCTATTAAAGACTGGAAAAAGTTAATATTTAGTGACGAGTGTCAGTTTTGTATTTATGGCAACCAAAGTAGTGCCTATTTAAGACGACGCACTCATGAGGAATTCAGCCCTCAGTATCTGAAACTACAGTAAAGTACCCGACAAAAGTGATGGTATGGGGTTGCATACCTTCTCATGGTGTTGGAAGACTTCACATCGTTAGCGGAACAGTGAAAACCATGGATTACATTGAAATACTACAAAATAAATTGCTACCAACTGCGAGAGATCTTTTTGGGAATCAGTCATGGATTTTTCAGGACGATAACGCCCCTTGTCATCGTGCAAAGGCAGTCAAGAAATGGTTGAAAGACCATACTGTGAATAGAATGAACTGGCCAGGACAGTCTCCCGACCTTAATCAGATAGAGAATTTATGGTTTAAAATTGGTTATGAAATTTCAAAGAAAAACCTTCAAACAAACGTGAATTAATTGAAGCTTTAATATTTTCCTTCAACCATATTCTCACGAAAGATCTTTTTTTGAAATCGGTGCATTCCACGCCAAAAAGATGTAGAGCCGTAATTAAAGCAAACGGCTGACCCATAAAATATTGATTTTCTAACATGTGACAATAATGTAATTTTCAAAATGCTTATTAAATATACCGTATTTGTCAATTTTCGTGTTATTTTTCTTTGCATATTATGTTATTCTATATTGTTTTATTCTGCACATATTTCACATTATTGTGTTCAGGCAGCTTTACTACAAAAAATATTTTAGTCATTAAGAAACTAGTAAAAGATGTGAAATCAGCGTTAAAAAATACATTAAAATCAATAACAATATTTAAGATAGTGCGATAATTTCACAACGAAAAATGAAGTCAAACACAAAAATTCCGCTAAAAAATTAGTGTGTTCAGGACTTTTGCCACCACTGTATATATATATATAAATATATATATTACAAAAACATACAAAAAATAGTTACATACCTAAGATAACTACAGTCATGATAGAATAGATTTAGCCACAGAAATACTAGAGCAAACTCCTAGACTCAGGAACCAGAAATGCAGGTTTAAACGATGTTTTTCGGCCAGCCAACCTTCACCTGAATTTGCCAATACTCTGGACCATAGGGAAAGCAATAAATTTCTAGAGAAATTTAACTATCATTATAAATAAAATCATAATCAATTAATGTAAAACGATAATATTATAGCCTGTAATAATTACTGAAATATTTAAAATCATAGTAAAACTATTAGATATATATAGACTTACCACGTGACTCATATTCCCCGGCTATGGACAATAACAGTATAGCATAAAAATGTTAAGTTTTGATAAAATAGCATTAATACAATATATACACATTTAAAAACTCTATTTTTTATTTTAAAATTTATAGAAAATAAAAGCACCACCCAGACATATACAATTAATTTTTAAGAATACATAATATTGTTAATTCCATTAGCTAGAGACGTCATCTATCTATAATCTGTAGAACTAATAACTTTTTTTACTTAACTGTTAGGTAACTTTTTATAAATTTAGGAGGGTATCTGTTTTCCATACAATGTTTAATAAAGTTATTTTAAGATTTTAATATATATTAAATTTATCACTAACTAATACGTTATTACGATAAATATAATTGAACATAATATTTCTATAATTTGATACAAATTCCAGTAAGGCATTTTAAGAATTTTAAAATTAAAATCAACTCTTTTATTATAAATATTGCTATGTAATTTATAGTCCTTAATACACAATGATACATCCAAGTAATTAGTTTTAACTGGATTACTATTAATTTTAATTAGCTTTAATATTCAGATAAATTTAATAATGAGGTTAATTTTATTTTTACCAAATAATTAGGTCATCTATGTATGTAAATATGTAATAATCATTATTAATAATATAATTCTTTTCTTAAAAGTGTAAATATAAATTAGCCAAACTATTGCTAGAAGGGCCACCTAGAGGCAAACCTTTGGTTTGTTTGTACAGAGAACCATTAAAATTAATGTAGTTTTCTTTTAAGACTAAATTTATTAGAGTTCTAATTTTTGTAAATTAATATTAAGGTTATAATTTCTATGATTATCTAAAACTACTCTAACTTTATCATTGGTATTAATGGAATTAAAAAGATCTTCAAAGTCATAACTATGAACTGAATAAATATTTTTATTACTAAACAAATCTGTAATTTCTTTACTATTTTTAATTATAGCTTTATTACATTGCTTATTGATGAATTCTTGTATAATATTCAGCAGCATTTTACCTGCAGCAGTGATATAAGTTTTAAAACCATTTGTTACTCTTCTAAATTTAATAGGATTTTTATGAAATTTAGGTGTTAAAATTATATATGGAAACTTAATCTTATGAATGGAAACACCCAATTTTCTATATATATATAGCAGTAACTCGATTAGTAATTTCTTTATCTGACAAGTCCAATCTGTTAAATGATTCATTGTTTAAAAAGTGTTGATTAATCATATTATTATAAAAATATTTACAAATTATAGCATAATTACCAGGCACTTTATGCAAACAATGATAAAATTCTTTTGTAAACCATAAATTTTCTGTTTTACATCTTTATAAGTAAGTACTGATTTAGAACGATAGTTAAATTTCATCAGGTCTTTTAAAATATTGTACTTAAATTCATCAAATGCCTCTAAAGGCAAACCATATTTAACTGCAGATTTAGTAATAAAATTATTTATGCCATTATTAATTTGTTTTTTAACGGTATTATTGTTGTTAGAAACTGTTAATCTAAAACTAGTGCCTTTACTCATGATATCTTTTAAAATTCTGTCCTTGGTTATATTAAAATTGCCGGTTACTACATGTTTGTGATAGCTATCAATAAATTCATGATAGTTCTTACATTTACAGTCATCTATGTCAAGAGAAGGTGAGCTATTATTGTAATTAAAGATAATTCTGCCCATCGTTTTATTATATTTAAAAGTTTTTTTTAACAATTACATTCCTAACAGGAAAAAGTGACAAATGTCTATTAATTACACTAGAAAAATTAACTTATCAAATGTATTATTCATGAATAATAAAGTGCAGCATTTTGTAGTAGGTTTATAAAATTTATCAATATTTATATTGAATTTATTAACTAAAAAAATATTAATGTCTTTAATGATGTGAACTGCATGACACACCTTAAAGCCCTCATTATTTAAGATTTCATCCAACAGTACAATTTCCTTTTTATTAAGACCAAACATGAAGTATTTGATCTGCTTGAGAGATATTAAAGTTTATTTCAAAATCATCTATAATAACTTTAATATTATCAATTAAAGATTTCTTATCTCTGTTTTTCCTTTTAGTTCTTTTGCTTCTGCAGTTTCTTTTAGAATTCTTATTTGAATTGGAGCAGTATAAAAAATTATTTGTTATTACTCTGTAACATAATTTGGAGTGTGTTTTTAGCAAAGTATAAAACATTAAGACCATATGGATATATTGCATTAAAACTTCTGATAAAGTGATTTCCCCACCATAATCTGTGTTTAGTATTTGGTACAATTTTAATAATTGACCAATGAACATTTTTAAATTCATGTTTTTGTCTGAGCTCAATTTTATTAGAATTGTTAGTATAACTGAAGTTTTTAACATCATGTCTATGTTGAGTAATTCTAATGTTAATAGTATTCGAGGTCTGTCCAATATATTTATACTTACAGATTATACAATTTAAAAGGTATATACAATTAAAAGTTTTACATAGGTTAAATTTAGATTCACAATCATACTGATCATTGTTTCATAGTGCAAGTCTTACATCTACTATCTTTACATTTATTGAATCTCAACTTAAGACTATTATTAGATATATTGTTTATATATTTGCTTGGGGATAATCTGTCCTTATTTACATGAAAAGTATTACTATTAATGTAACTTTTATTACCAGATTGTACAAGGGGTGATCAAATGAAAAGGTACGAAACGACATAAAAATGAAACAGTTAAATATTTGCATATTCCGCCAAGGGAGAATGTAGCGAGACATCTCGGGATGTCAATGGAGACTCTGACTGGGATCGGATCATGCGCGGGTGCCCACATGCGCAGGAGAGAGCAAAGGCTCTTATAAAAAGCGGCGTCCAAATGATGCGAGCACAGAATTACTCGAGCACAGAAAAAGCATTAACTCCGATGTGTACTGTGAGACACTCCGACGCCTACGCAGGTCCATCAAGAAAAAAGACCGGGGCTGCTCATGGAGGGTTGGTTCTGCTCCATGATAACGCGCGTCCACACGTCTCCAGAGTCACACAATTGGTACTGGACATGTTCCAATTGGAGACGTTGGACCATCCGTCCTACAGTCCAGACATGTCACCCTGCGATTTCCACGTGTTTGGTCCACTGAAGAAACACCTGAAAGGAAAGCGCTTCAACTCGGACGACGTACTCAAGGACACTGTGAAGGACTGGGTCTCGTCACAGCCACATGAATTCTGGGAACAAGGAATCCTGCGGCTTGTTCATCAGTGGGATCGTTGTGCTCAGGTCTATGGTGTATATTTTGAATAAAATCTATATTTGTACCCACCGTGTCGTTTCGTACCTTTTCATTTGATCACCCCTTGTATATTATAATTGCTAGAGTCTAAATGTTTTTGTTTAATATGATAAGAATGACTATTAATGCCATTTTTGTTCCAAAATTTCTTGTCTTCAATCTTTTAGTCGTAGTGTTACTACTATAATCATTAAGATCTTTAATTAAAATAGATTCCTTTCCCAAATTATTATTATATAGTGAGTTATATAAAAATCCATTTACCGAACCATTGTACTTAACTCTGAAATGAGTCAAAATTCTGTATTGATAACAGAAATACTGTAACAAAACAGTATTGATAACAGAAGTACAGTACCAAATCAGTATTGATAACAGAAGTACAGTACCAAATCGGTAATATATAATAGATAATCATAGTGATTATAACCTTAATATTAATTTACAAAAATTTAGAACTCTAATAGATTTAGTCTTACAAGAAAACTACTTTAATTTTAATGGTTCTCTGTACAAACAAACTAAAGGTTTGCCTCAAGGTTGCTAGCAATAGTTTGGCTAATTTATATTTACACTTTAACGAAAATAATTATATTATTAATAATGATTATTATATATTTACATACATAGATGACCTAATTATTTTTGGTAAAAATAATAATTTTATCCCCAATATTACTGTTTATAAGAATTATTTAAAGCTAATTAAAATTAATAGTAATCCAGTTAAAACTAACTACTTGGATGTATCATTCAGGATTAAGAACTATAAATTACATAATAGCAATATTTATGATAAAATAGATGATTTTAATTTTAACATTCTTATAGTGCCTTTCTGGAATTCCAACTTATCTATATCTATATATAGAAATATTATTTTCAAATATATTTATCGTAATAACGTATTAGTTAGTGATTAGTTAAATATTTATTTATATTTTAATAACTTTATTAAACATTGTATGGAACAGGGATACCCTCCTAAATTTATAAAAAGTTACCTAACAGTTAAATAAAAATATGTTATTAGTTGTACAGTTTATCAATAGATGGCGCCTCAAGCTAAGTAAATTAACAATATTGTATTTTAATTAAAATTAATTGTATAAGTCTGGGTGGTACTTTTATTTTCTATAAATTTTAAAACAAAATATAGAGTTTTTAAATGTGTATATATATATAGTAATTATGTTATTTTATCAAAACTTATAATAATTTTAAGCACTACTGTTATTCTCCACAACTTTGAATATGTTTTGTAGTACTCACGAGGTAAGTCTTTATGTAATAGTCTTAACTTTGATTTTAAAAGTATTTTATTAATTATTACAGGCTATATTATTATCGTTTTACATTAATAGATTATGGTTTTATTTTTAATATTATTTAAACTTCTCTAGAAATTTCTTGATTTCCCTATGACCCAGAGTATTGGCAAATTCAGGTGAAGGTTGGCTGGCCGAAAAACATTGTTTAAACCTGCAATCCTGGTTCTTAAGGCCAATAATTTGCTCTAGTACTTTTGTGGCTAAATCTATTCTATCATGACTATAGTTATCTTAGGTATATAATTATGTTTTGTATATTTTTGTAATATATACATACATGCATATTTAACAGTTAATTATAAGTTATCAAAATATTTGTCCAAACCAAAGCACACATTCGATAAATCGTAATATGCGATGTGATTCAAATGCGCTCATCTGCTACTCGTATGAAATGAAATAATATTTAATAGAAGAAGACATATTTTGTTTTTCCGTTTATATTCTGTAAACTAAAATTCTAAATATCTATAATGAATGTTCTGGATAAAGATTTAAGAACAGCACAGTTTCTTATGAAAATTTCAGTGCAAAATACAACTTTATTCTTGTAATTATAAATGGAACGACTAAATTTTTCTAAGGAAGTTTAACGAGAGAGTTTGGGACAAATTACTTGAAATTAAATCTTAAATTTCCTTCTTGGCCTGAAAAAATTGTTTAAATAGGTTTTAGCGTATTGTGTAACACGATTGTTAAGTTCAACACGAATAATTTTCACTCTTAATACAATTCGAATAATATAATTCAAAACAGTGGATGTTTGGCACGTAGTATAGACTTGTTTATACTAAAGTGTGGTAAAATACTACTTCTTTAAGTTTAAAAAATATGCTTTTAAATTTCCGTAGTAATTATGAGCTGGGAGTAAATTTTCTAATTTGTTCATAGCTCTGTTTTTGTTTATTCAAAATTTAAGAAATACCAATAAAACTTGATCTACATTAATAAAATTAATTACAATTGACTGTATCTGTTGTTTATAAATAATTCAAGAAAAATCAATTAAGTAATCGAAATTAAACTTTTTTTCCGTTCGCAACATCAAACTGAAATATATATATAAGTGCGATTAAATTAGAAAAACAATATTTGTAAAAGAAACACAGAAAAAAAAGATTAAAAAGAAATCGATTATTTGCTTTTCGGAGGGAGAATAAATTCATTTCTGAGTCAGAGCTGTTTTCAATTTGCATTAAGTTACTTTCAATTGTACAGTATCTTCTTGCAGGATATAATTGCATACGCCTTGCAATCAATGATGCGACTGTAAACATTTGGAAATTAAATATCTGAATCCTCTCTTTTTTTCATTAGTAGCTAAAAATTTTATTAATAAGAAATAAGTTCATTACAGACACAATGAGATTTTTAATTAAGCGACATTCTTATTGTGAGTGTAAAGAATTGGGTTTTATTACAATTGGATTGAATAAAAAAGAAATTTCTCATAAAAGTTGTAAAATGTTCCTAGATAAAGCGTTATTTTCGATTTTTGCATTGAAACTCATCAGTTAACTTTCATTGTTATTTTCAGATTATAATGTTAGCTTCGTGCAAAAAAGAAATAATGGATTCAATTATTTTTCAGTGAATACAGGCTTCTTTTTTCCCGACCTGCTAATGTCTTTTTTTTTAAAGAAGTGAATGAATGTGTGTGTGTGTGTATTTATGTGTTTTCTTCTTCTTCTTTCTCTTTTTTTTTAAAAAAAAAAGAAGAAGAAGAAAAATAGAATTTATAGATTATAAATGCAACAGCTTGCTCGTAAGTATTTTACTTATGCTATAATTAGAGATTGATATTTCATATCCCCTTCCTCCAAATAATTTAGTTCCCTCCAAAGTTCAAAAAATGGCTCGTATTATGTAATAGAAGTCAAATGTTTAAATATTTAAAAAACGTTCCACTATTAAAATTAATAGTATATGACTTTTGATCAAATATTCTCGCTATTTAAAAAATAGTTTTTCGTGATGGGGTGAAAAACTTATTACACAATATCGCAGCAATGGCAATGTTCAAGATAACTCGCCAAGTTGGCAACCACGCTTTCGCATGTGTCGTAAGCGCCGAATTGCCAATCATGTTCTTTGTTTTTTAATGTCGCTAATACGATTGCAATGATACATTATAGCAAGTTCTCGCTGAAAAATAATCACAACAATTTCCTGGCAAACCTGCTTTGGAGACCCATACGCACAGCAACGTTTGCTGAACATTAGTTTGGGAGACACTGTTGGTAATCCCCTGGTTCATCTGGGAGGTCCGTTGCTCAACCACCCAAACACTACTCCACATGGGTCAATCAATTCTGTCATCTATGGCTTGTGATAAACCACATTAGCAACGTCGCTTATTTTGGATATTCCCCTTTTGCCATAAACGGTATACTTTTATCAGATCGGCACGCAAAAGGTTCACAAATTTAGCTGTTTCAAAACTATTTCCACCCTTGGTTCGAAAGCCAATGATTATGTCCTTTTGTACGCCGGATAAATTGTTTCATTTCTGCATTACGCTAACAATTGCAATGTTTTTCGAAACGGGTGTTTATCTTTGGGCATCTGGACTGTGTGCACACCTCAATCACGTATCTGGTGGTCTTCAATGTGGGAGACGGTGAATGGTGAGTTTCTCAGTTTGCTGAGAGGTATGACGGTGATTGGCTGTTGCGAGGAGATCCGGGAGGCGTGCCTAAATTCTTATTCATGATGGAGATTGAAGAATGTCTTGCATGGTTGAGAGCTTAGAAGATACTCTCTGGTTGGTCGATAGTGAAAGTGACCATAGATATTGATTGGCTGCCCAGTGGGCTGAAAATGTTTTCCGAAACCCTCACGCCTAATTTATATACACTCAACTGCCCTGTATTGCCACCTGCCTTCTTGTTAATAACTCCCCCCCCCCGCTAGGCGAGTTTCAAAAAGTCCCATTCATAAGTGCACATCATCTCTTAGATGCATAACCTTATACTTGCATTTGAAGAGGATTTAATCATTTTATTGGTAATATTTGACATTAAAATATATTTGATATAAAATATTTAAAGTATAATCAGAAATTGAAATATTTAAATGCAGAAACATAAAAAAGATAATGGTTATTTACCACCGTGTCACCACTGTTTACTTTTTAAGATGCCTTTTTGCAGTCTTCACAAATCACCTTACAATGATCAAGGCACATGTAATTTTCGTGTGAAGCAAAAACAAATTTTCTTCATGTTTTGACAAGAGGGAATAGTACATTCTTTTCCAAGTTCCTGGTGATGTTTCTATTCGTATTTCATCTTGAATGGAGTGTTGTATTTCAGATATTTCTTCAATCCGGTGTCAAAATGAACAAGTCATGTGAATGTTACACTCAGACTGTATTCGTAGGTGCTCTTATAAAAATTTTGACTTATTTTACCTAGATATGTGAATTTTTAATTCTCACATAAATATTTTGGGAGATTATTTCAGCTACATTAAGGGTTGAATAAAATACAGTCACTGGCTAGGTGTGCGGCATCTTTTATATGCATCACAATTCCCAGCAGAAAAACACTACTATGCATAAGTTACAAAATACTTGTTTTAAATTATATTCGTATAAAATTGAAAACTACTCTATTTTACAAGAAAAAAAATTCAAAATTAACGAAATAGTACATAGTCATAGAAACTGAAGTTGATGGACACGCTGCATCTACTATCTTCATCTGAAGATGCTACCCGAAATAAGAAGAATTTACCCTCGTCCTTTTGGCACTGAATTTTAGGCCTAGTGACAAACGACAGATAGAAGAAGGAGGGGCTCTTTTTAACTCATCGTGTGTATTCAGCACCGAAACTATTTTTATTATGCATCTGAGAGTTTCGCGCGCCTAACGGAGGGTTAACATCGACGTCGAAAATACGTAATGGTCACATTAAAGTGACTGGACTGTGTATTGATTCTGTAAAATAGGCTTAACTGTATTTCTCTGTCACATAATAGTTTTCCATTTTAATCAATTGACCTTTTACATGTCTGCTTATTATTTGGCTGGTTTCTATAGGCTATCAAATCCACGTTTTTATATATTCTCTTGTTTTGTAGGATTTATAATATGTATATATTTATATTATTATATATCCCTCTTATATTTAATTATAGCATATATATATCTGAACAGTTTTCATTTCTATTCGAAATATTTCCTTAATTGATTCATTCATCAATCAAGGAATTTTCAGCGAGATTTTTTCAGTTCAAAGAATTATTGGAAATGCTCAAGTTTATTATGTACCCTGACAAAGCTTCATTTGATAAACTGAACTTGCCCCAATTCTACTGACTGGAAATTGAATAACTTGAAATGCAACTGATTGATTTTCAGTCTAGTTCAATATGGATTTAAAAACTTATTGAAACAAGATAAAAGTTGGAACTGTGATTGAAACAAAAATATTAACTACAATATAAGTAAAAATGCGAGTAACAAAATTTTGGAAGCATGGAATTCAATTCCAGACTCATTTAACTGTTTGAAGAAGCTAGCTTTTTTGGGGAGGCAATTTTAACCATATTTTCATCTACCAATGACTGCAAGTCACTATTTTCAGAAAAGAATAACATTAAGCACTTTCTGAGCAACCATTTGGCAGATAAGTTTAATTCAGCATGCATTCTGCTAAAAGTAACATCTTACGATCCTAATATAAGTTATTTGTCCTCTAATATGCAACAACAGAAGTCACACTGTTACTTTAATTTGAATTACACATATAACAAAAACATTTAATATTTTATAATGCAAAATGTATTTTGCCTACATATAATTCGGATTATCGTTACGGATTATCGGAAATCATGTCTGATAGAAACAAGCAAATTTTATAAATGCAGGATTGAACTCTTGAAATCTAAGATCCTTTCGTACCCCCCAAAATCATTACTTTACTTCCTTTAATGACCGGCGTAATACCATGTATGGATGTAATTGCTCTACTAATATAAAAGAACATGACATTATTGAACATGACACTTACTGAACATGACATATATTGATCAACGATTGTTGTTCATACGTACCATTTTATGCCATTTACAGCACGCAAGTGTTTAACTGAGACAGTTATTTTTGTTTCATCTTCTCTCTGCATCAACACGATAGTCTGGTAAGGTACAAGGGGATAGAGAATCGCTTTAACCATCGCCTCATGCATTTTTATACTTGTATTGCACCCATTATACAGTTTTTGCTAGCTACACACTCGCGTGACCATGGTAGATAAATAATCAATGTACCGAACTCGTGGCCACCGCATCAGAATTTTGAGCCTAGTACAAGATTCACCGAGTAAACGGGAAAATGTACGTTAAAAATGTCAAGTCTTACGTCGGTGTGGTGTGTAAGTTAGGTAAATGGATTTGCCAGCTCAGGTGACGTCCTCGGCATTTGACATTGATCCAAAATTACGAGGTCCTTATCCAAAAACCTTTAAGTAGCAGAAAAGTGCGACGTTAATATTAGCTCTCTATAAGCTCACACTTGCACCCCTAATTTGAATTACTAGTACGATGACTAACCAGCAATATATCTCTAAGGTTTTAAATCAATTGTACACCCTTACAATCAAAGGTTAACTGCGGCCATTTCTAATAGGTCAATGCACTACATTATGCGGCACTTAATGTGCAAGATTTCTTTGTTGGCCAGAATACATTACTGCCTATATATCACACTTCACTCAATCTATCACCCCCCATAAAACACGTTTTCGTGAATGGATTGCCCTGAATACTTGAACACTGATCCAACAGATTAATTTTGAGCAAGTTCCACAACACATAAAAAAAAAGAATTCATACATTGGTGTGACTTGGGACAATGGTTGATGGCCGACGTGGTGGAAAACACAGTACTAGTATAATCTTTGTAGAATGATAATTTTTTTAATCATTTCAACCTTCAGTGATGTGTTATTTTACTTATAAACTTTGCATTGTGCTACAGTTTTTTCGAATTGTAGCTGTGTTTTGAATGGATTGAAATGCAGTTTAACAGTTTATTTTTACTGATGCAGATCAAATAAGTTTACAGAAATTAAAAATTAATTTGTTTGTTGAAAACTATGAAAAAAACCATTTCAATATCTGTAATATATTAGACATATATCTGTTTTATTATTTTTGTGTGCTAAAGCATCATGCATAAACTTATTGGTGCAAAAAAAGTATGGTAAGTTAAGATTTAGTTAGATCAGACATATTAAAGCTATAATGTATAAATTATAAAATATTAATTATGTGTTTTAAATCATAATAAATATAGTTATTTATGCCTAGAGGAATTTGTTTTAGAATGCAGATATTAATTACAGATTTTCATGATATTTTTTAAACATAAACCACATTTAAACGACTTACTGTACCTAAAAGATGTTAGTGACTGAAAAGAATTTATGTTCATAAATTTCACATTTCATACTCAAAGATTAAAAATATTTATTAAAAAGCCTAATTAAATTCCACAAATTTTGAAATTATTCCTATAATTGAAAAAATTATTACGTAAGTTAGTTCCAAATCATTACTATTTCGCATTATACATAATCTATATTTAAAATATTTAATTAAAAACTTTTGTAATTAATATTTAATCTCAATTTCTTTCTTTAGATTTTGCATAAATAAATTTCTTTTTACCGGGTGATTCCAAACTAAAGTTCATTCAACAATACCCTAATATTTGTTGAAATATATCAATAAGGAAATATATATATTAAGAAAAATGTGTTTTGGTAGAACACGTTATTCATGATTGATGATTTTAGATCTTTAAAATTAAATTTCTTTTTTCATAATTTAAGATAATCGGATAAGCTATACATTCAAGAAACAAAAAATAGATGCGACTTCTTTGAAAATTATTCAAGGATGATATATGTTTTCAACAGAAATATGCCTTGATCTATAACTTTTTATTTCTTAGTATTGTAGTGATACGAGGATAAAAGAATGAAAGGAAAAACATAAACTTTAGAAATGAACTCAAATTAATCCATTCTAGTTTTTAAAAGATTCTTTTCAGAGTTATAATCAATGGGATGACATTCTTATGTCAGTTCCTTTATGTATGTTTTCCTTATTGTTCAAACAAGTATTATTACTTTTTTTTGAAAGACAGCTCCTCCAATAGTAATGCCTACAATTCTTTTCATCTCATTGCTTCATGAGACAACTGAAGCAAAACTCGCGGAATGAAAAACGTTTGGTGTTGCTAAAGTTTGTGTCATGATTTTTTAAAACTTTTTGTAAGTGTTTTCTGCCTTTAGATGACATTGTTTTTCTTTCTCACATAGAAGATTATATTTTATTGGTTTCCTTTTATTCTCATTGCCAATATTTCCTTTTGTTCCATTAGCATAAAATTTGATGATCTTCTTTAGAAAGAAATACATTTAACAGTTTGCTTCACTTTTGTTTTTTCTTTCTTTCATACTTTTAGGTCCCAATCCTTTAGAAAAGATGCTTCTAACTCATAACTTTTTTCCCCGTAGATTATTTTTTATTTTTTTCCTAACATGCTTTCATATTTTATTTATACTGAGCAAACTTAGCTTTTACTATTCCTTAATCTTTATCATATCTATGTTTAACTAGTATTATAATACGTTAAATTTAAAAAAAAATCAACATGATTTTAAGACATTCTGAAACTTAATTTGAATAAAAAATTAGATATAAATTGTTTAATTTTCTGATATGAGTAAATGGAAAACTATTGTAATACGTGATATTGATATATAAGTTTGTGTGCAAGTGATTTTATAGGCTATTTACAAAGTAATTTTACAGAAAATTATAAATTAAATAAGATTATAAACTATATGTATATATATATGATTTTCCTTTGATTGAATTAGTAATATTTTACTAAGTAAATATATGATATGCAAAATTTTTAAGTAGCTGTTCGAAGTTTAATGCCAAATCTATTATATTATTCCATTAAAAAATATACGAAAATAGTTGTTTGGCTTCAAAACCTTGTAACCCTTACGTGGATTAAAGTTATTAGAAAAACTTAATTGATATATTGTTAATATTACGCCAATGACAATTTTGGTATTTTAGAAATTGTCGTATATGTTTATGTGGTTATCGAGAGAAGTATTATTAAGTTCAATCAAAGCTCATGTATTTTCAAATTTGAATTTCCATCATTTCCCAATAATCCAAAAAAAATTATAAATTCTTGAAACAACATTAACAGCAAGAAAAAAATTACTTTAACTGAAAATAAATACCTGAAAAATTCAATCACTTATATTTTAAAATATTAATTTGCTAAATTGTCTTTTATCAGAATCTATTTTTATTAATATAATGTGAAAATACTATGAATAACTTTTCATACTCTTTTCTCTAAATAACTTTTGCATTGAAAAGTCCATGTTATGTACCCTTAGGTTAAATTCAGAAGTTTGTTCGCACTTTCTGGAAACGATTTTGATAGTTAATTTTTGTCCATAAATACCATATTTTTAGGCCATGATCTGATAGCCATGGTTCTTGCCAATAGCTTGAGCTTGAATCTTCCGTGAAAGTAATTATTACCTTTGTACTGTCATGCCAATTTTACTCATTTCACTTCAACCCTTTTCCGAAGACAGTGTTGTATTCTAGGATGCCGTTTTCCTAAGGTTCGTTTTAATAAACCGAAAACACAGAAATCCGTTGGTGAAAGGAACGTTTTTTTTTTTATAATTTTTCATCAAATTGTATATACTTTATCCGTGTTTCTGATTATTTCTTGGCTAAATAAGTGTGTGATTAGAGAATTTGACCATATAAAATTCAAATTTATCAATGCGTTTTTATATAATGCTGGAATTTTTTCATCAAAAATTGGTTCTAAAAATATTCTGTTGATAATAAAATGGATTATTTTTGGACTTATTTGAGACTTTTTTGATTTTTAAACATAAATTTGATCTTTTTTTATTTTAGTAATTTAAATATATCCACTTATTTTCGAATGTTAACACCAATTTCCATTCTTCAGCAGCTAGGTGGTTTCTTTTTCTATATTGTTCTGTAATTTTTTTCGAGCAATATGTTTTGGCAAAATCAGATGCACTTCCAGTTTAAACATCTTTTTTGACCCAATGTTTATGAATGTTTTTTAATACAGGGCTGGAAGACATTCCAAGTTTCAATGCGATGCATCTTTGATTCGGTAGATATTCTTTTAGGATCAGACATCTTACTTTCTTGATAGTTGCCAGATTTCCAGCAGTCTTAGGATGAGGTTTCGTAATCATGTTTTCAATTTTACTATCAGCTACGTATTTTTTTTTTTCAAATTTAATATATTATGAATAACTTTTTTTAAACTGACAATAACGGATAATTTTACACCGCTTTATAATTTGTTGATTCGTGGATATTTCTCCTCGGAAAGTACAGTTCCATAACCTTTGAGCCATCTACCAATTTCAAGAGCCATTTTGAAAATAAATGTTTTACTTTACATTCCGAGCAAAATAAAACATTATCAGACGATTATTCTGAAGGTGCAAAATTTTATTTCAAAATGAAAAAGAAAAAAAATGTTAGATAATTATTTTCAGAAAGTGCGAACGACAATCTCTAAATAGAATACATATATATTAAAAAGCATTTATTCAAAAAAAAAAACAATGTTGTTCCTATTTTTGTAATTTGCTTTACGCATTGAAGTATTTGTAATTGTCTCAAAATAAAGAAACTGTTTTCAAAGCATAAATATAGCATATATTTTAAATATAGTATGAATGCTGTAAACAATGACATTGAATTTAGAAATTTTTGTATTTATCTTCCCTCACACAATTTCATATTCATAATCATTGTAGAAGAGATATAATATTAATTATTGTATGCGTGTTTCATCAAAATATTGTTTTGGATTTTTCATTGAATAATTCAGTATAATGCTACTACGATATCAAAGAAAATTCTTAATTTATTAAAACTACTTATTGAATAAAAGGAATTTCAATTACTCAAATAAAATTTCGATCATTTCAGTGTCATTCAAAATTTTCCATTATCTTTCATCGTCTGTAAGATATAGAACGTGCTCGAATGATAGAGGTATGGTAAATAATCTAAGCTAGATTTCGGTTATAATATAATTTAGAATTCTTTTTGATAAAAGAAATTATGCAATATCCTCATATATATTTTATTTTGATCATTCATAAAAAGAAAATATGCTAAAATTTTTTAAAGTACTATGAAGCTGTTCTTTTTTTAGAAAAATAAAATGGAACTTTAATTTAATTATTTTTCTAATTTAGTACTTTTTTTTCAATTTAATATATCTTCGTGAGTTATTAACAGATTTCAAGCTTACCGTTTAATTTTCTTAAAGAAAAAACCCTCCATTTCAAATAGATTATATTAATTTATAAAACACTACATTTTAAAGTGTACTTACAATGTACGTTTTTAAGTTTTACCAAAATTTCCTTGGTATAAAGTAAAAGAAATTCACCCCGTACTAGATTAATTATGATTAAAGTAGTCAAAATCAATTTTTATTCAGGTAATGAAACTGTTACAATTTTTGATTCTGTAGGGTATGCCGCAACAAAGACGTGTACCCTAATAGATGCATTATATTTGTTGAACGTTTTAAATTTTTCAATTAACAGATAGAAATCATACAAGAAATATAATAAAATACCTATGAATTAGGGATAAGCTATGCTATGCAAATAACTTAGTTCTGCACTTCTTTAATGCTATCATGAGGGTGCTATGGTAAATCTCTACGTGGTTGTGATTTAGTCATTTCAACAGCAGTGTGGGTAAAACTTCTGTTATCAACTTATGGAATCCATAGCAGACAAACAGTAGGCGTTTAACACATAAGTGATTCAGTTTCTGAATGTTCAAAGACAGCGATGCCAAAATCAAAACGATAATACAATCACGATGAGGTTGCTAACATCCTAGAAAAATTGTATGTAGCCAATTGTATGTCACATTAATTAAAATTGCCAACCAGTAGAATCAGGGCTCCCGCCATAAAGTCAGTAAACGTTCGTTTCACTGTATGAGTTTTGGGAGCTCTACTCATCAGTATGTCATTGCTTAATATACGCTGTCATGTTGCACGTCTTGAATGGGCAATAGAATACAGAGAATAGATTCAAAGAATTAGAAACGAGCAGTACGGAGTGATGAGTCTTGTTTACAGCTAATTCACGTGGATGGGATCCCGAGAATATATAAGACTGATGAAGCTATGGATTCTGCATACCAGTTTGCTACTGTAAACGTCATGACGACTCATACGTGAAACTGGAGGTTGTGGAGGTTTTAAGTATTTGTACACTCCCAGGGAAATTCTATTCGAAGAGTTTTTCCAGATTCCGTATGGCTTCTTCATGGTTGGATGAGTCTGACCTCTTTATTCATTCTGAATTTACCACCAGGAATCCCTAGTTTATCCTTTTGTGTAACTTTTGGATGATCTTGAGAAAGGTAGGAAAGTAGATAAAATATTCCAGCCCATGTTTCATAAGCCAGTGTTTTGAATCCCTTCCACGCGCTTTTTGAATGTATGCGTAGTCTTCGGAAGCCTCTAACGAAGCCACATGAGGTATATATATTTAGAAACTTGTTATACCTTATTTAGGGTCACTTAAGCGTTTGCAATAGTACGAAGAAGGTAGGTATATTAATTTTGTAATTTACTCCTTGTTTCATTCAAATAACGCATCGAAAGCATACAAGTATTTCGCATGTTTAAATATTTCTTATTTTGTTTCAATTTTTCAGTAAAATATTAAAATATGTTGTCCAATCGGTGTGTTTAATAAGAACAGTAATATATTAATTTGTGTGTAGAGATCTCAAAAATGAGAGAACTATACATACATTACAATAACAGGTTTCTTTGTTTTTATATATAAATAACATTCCTACTTTATTTAACAAAATAAATCCATTAAGGTTTCTGGAAAAATTATTTAAATATTCTCAATCAGATTAGGCCCTTCACAGATATATAAATCCAATGCAATTTGAAAAATATACTATTATTATATACATGGGTGTCCGGACTTAATGTATCCAAAAGGTATGGCTTATTATTATGGAACTACCTATCAGAATGCAGTAAACTGTTCTTAGGTTGATTGGAAACCCCTCCAAGAATTTTTGGGTCTAGTCTGATCGGCCACACGTGCACTCATTATTCGGCAATCGTAGATGATAAGCATGTTACGTTGATTTCATTAGTAAAGATGCGGACGCCATAAAAAAAGGTGTAATGTGTACTTTGGTAAACCGAATTTAAATCGATCATGCGTGTGCAGCGATGTGTCCGAACAAAATGGAATGTCGATCCTTCAACCTCAAAATCTATCCACCATTGGAAAAGAGCTTTAAAGGAGAAGGGAACTTTGATATCACAAAAACTGACAATATCATTAAGTTTCCGTGATAAAAGACGATGTTTATCATGTACGTGATTCATTTTGTAGGAGTCCTGATAAGTCTATTAGACAAGCCCGTAACGGCATTCTATTTTTCGAACAGGTCACTGTATGTGTACCACGTGTGACTGATTTAAACTCCACTACACAAAGTACGCAATGCACCTCTTGCTCTGTGGCGTTCACATCTTTACTAATTAAGTCAGTGTACTAAGTTTATCGTCTGCGACTGCTGAATAATGCGAGCACGTGTAGCCGATCAGACTAGACCCCCAAAAATTTCGGAGAGTTTTTAAATATACAGGTGAACAGTTTATTACATTCTGAGGGGTAGTTCCGTAATAACAAGCCTGATTTGATACTTTAAGCCTGCACCCTGTATTATTATTTATTATTATGTATTCGGTTATTTTGTTTCGTAGATCTTCTCATTTGAAATTCATAAATCAACTATACAATATTTTTAAATTTGAAAAAAATATTTGATCCAAAAAAAAAAACTCTTGCCTAAGTTTTCCTTAATTTAATTAAATGGACGAAATGCAAAACGATTATTGGATTTTATATAACCTAAGCGAATATTTCAATTACTGCGAATTTATAGGAACTATTTATATAGCACAATTTTTGAATAAAAATGTAAAAAAAAATATTTTTAATTGTAATTTTCGTGTTTGTATAATTTAACATTCTATAACAAAGCTTTTAGATTCCTGTGGAATTACATGCTCCGGATTTTCTTTTTTTATCCATTTATGTTGAACTGCACAAAATACCTCTAATTTCTTTTAAAAAGCGCAAGACAAATTCTCTTACTTTCAAAATAATTATTTCAGGATATTTAGAAGCTATTGGTTATAATGTATTTGGACGGATATTATTTTTTTCCTCTTGTAAAGTATCACAAAATTTATATTCGTACTTCGTTTAAAATATAACGTTCATCAATTGTAAAATTTTAATTCAAATGCACCAAAATGAAAAAAAAAGAAGACAGTATTATTTTAGATTTGAAAGAGCTGCATATTTCAAGAGATTCTTAAGTTCGAATAAAATACTTCCTTTTCAGTTTGTTTGGCACATTTCAAAATTTTAAAAGATGAGGCATTGATAAAGTACTGAGATTTTATAATATACTTAATTAATCCATTTTAGCTTTCGAATATTCAATTCCAGCACCGTGACAAATGAGAAATAACAGGGGTTTTTTATATCTCCCATTATTCACCAGTTTTTCTCGCTCCTTTTTTCTTTTTCATTATCTCTTTGCTGACTTCTTTCTTCTACAGAAGTGCTTGCGTTAAGTTTCTTTTTTCTCATTATTTCTTTCCATTACTTTATGTGGTTATTGAAGCAGAATTCTTTCAAAGAAAATGGATCTGTTTTACTGTGTCTGAGCAATGATTCTTGAAATTCGTCAAATGTCTTCGGTTCGCTAAATGCCCATGTTTCATTTTCTATTTCTTTTCTTTTTCTACTTATTACTGGATTGTTTACTTTATTGACCAAAATATCATTATGATGATGCATTTTGATCAAATAATGTCCAGATTTTTTGCATTTCTATTTTTATTATTATTTTTTTTTTTACTTTTTTCTTTCAAATGAGAATTAGAAATTATATTGAAGAGTAACTTCTGAAAAAGGAAGTAGAAAATACATTTGATTTTAAACAGACATTCCCCATAAACACTGCACTATTTTTGAAAATTACGGCATGGTACGATTTCGGAATCATGCGATTTAAATGAAACTCACAAGAAATACAACACAAGTTAAGGCATACACCTATAAAATTATTCCAAAGTTAACCCGAATGCGTATGCAGAGGGATTTTAATTTCTTAGATAGATAAATAGTAAAATCATTTTAAATGTGCGCATCGTCGTTGAATTATTGTACATGATTAGAAATCAATAAATACATCGAACAGAAAACGCAGCGTCATACGAGCAACCAATGTTGTTTCATAAAGGCCAAATAATCCGCTTACGTGTAGCTGGACCTTCATATCGTGATATCACCACTAGTACAAAATATGATGTTATAATAGTGATTCGGGGGTAGAAGAGGTGGGCCATGGATACCAGGGCATTTCGAGACTAATTCCAGCAGTACATCATGTAGTAACCGAGAACCCGGAAACCTCTTATTTGTGGCGTGCCAAAACCAATTTACATATGATTCAGCGTGCCATACAGTAGAGCATTTTTAAAACGATTTGATTCCCGTAATAATACATGCAGAGTTGAAGAATATAGACTAATAATATAGATTCATAGTTTTATTATATATTAATTTTGCATCATTGAAAGATATTTCTTTGCATAAGAATAAACAGCAAAAAATAAAACTAAAATAATAAAAAAAATATTTGCACATATGTTATATGTTTTTAAGCATGTATTTTTTATAAATAAGAAATATACAACATAAAATGTAACTATTTTCCTTCATCATAGTTAAATAAAAATTTTAAGTTAACCTAGTGCTTGCTTCTCTCTACTTTCATGTCGCAAAATCAAGGATATAGATGTGACTTTCAATTTGAGACGATTCTGAGCACTCAGTTATAAAACAATTTATTTGCAGACTCGAAATTACTTTAATATGAGGAAAGATTTTTTTACTTAGATATGTAAAACCAAAAGCGGAAAGCAAAGTACATGCAATTTTCTCTCTTCAAACATTTAAATCTCTCCAGCAATAACACTGAATAATTTACAAAATAGCTGTGAATAATTCTGAAGATGTTTGTCAAATAAGGTCCAATACAAACTTATCAACTTCCATCCCCTCAACAATTGAAACATTTGTAGAGTAGTTGAGAGTGCCAATGACAATTGTAGCACGTACTATATGTGGCATGCATGCCATAGGTTGCCAACCCCCTCTAGTAATCAATCACTGTGGGAAGACAGAAACTTCAACCGTATGGAATAAATGATCGTGAAGGGTTCCTTTTTGCGTTTGCCACAATACTGAAGCATGCCTATAGGTGTTTTATGTCTACCTTATCTGCTGCTTGTCAAAGTCTGATAAAGCCAATATTCTACAATCAAGAATTCTTCTACAAAGAATTCCCTTGACGCTGGAGGACCAATGTCTCTGACAACAATGGACTCCTCTATGGGATATATTTTGATGGGGGGGGGGGTGCACTCGTCAGATTTTGCAGAATTAATGACTTTAATTGGTGTACACGAAACACTGGCTTAAAGGTGGGGAGCCATATACCATATCATCAATGCATCATCTACTTCATCAAATACAAGTAATATGTGAAATTAGAAAGAGAAAAAAATTTACTTTAATTTTAGTTATTTGGAAGTTTGTCTTTTATTCAGAATTTGAGAATATTTTATATAATCGATTATAATGCTAAGATATCAAAAACATACACATAAAATAAATATATAATATATATACATGGTTCCAAAGTAAGCATAAATCGTAAAATGCGAAAAACTTGGAGTAAATAGTCGTAAAATTATTCCAAATTTCTTGCGGATATTAATTGGGTGAAGATGAAACATTGGGTTTATGCAAAACTTTTCAGTCGACTACGTCCTGCGCGAAACACCGGTGCATGTCGTAACGCGGAGAAACCGATTGACGCAGCATAGGCAGTTCAGACAAGTTTCGTGCAACTGCTGTGCGAAGGAACGTTGTTAACCATCAAACAAGGTGAATGATTGCACTAAGCCGCCAATTGGACATGTTTACGAAAAGAAGGATCGTTGGAATGCTGGAATGCTCACGATCACAAATCGAAGTGTCTCGAATTCTGAATGTGGACAAGTCTGTGATCTCAAGACTGTGGCAGAGGTTTCAAAGAACGGGAGATGTTACCCGACAACCAGTATCAGGTCGACCCAGAGTCACAACCCCTCGCCAAGACCGATATCTGGTAATAAGTGCGCGACGTCAGAGCGGCAGTACTGCCAGAGCACTGGGTTCGGCTCTCACAGTCGCCACAGGAATATGAATTTCGAGACAAACTTTTTACAGGAGACACAATCATGCTGGCATGTATGCCAGAAGACCAGCTGTTTACATTCCCCTCACGTCTAAGCATAAACGCGCTCGTATGAACTGGAGTTTGAAACATCAACACTGGAGTCTGGGAGAGTGGGCTAATGTGATGTTCATTGACGAGTCCCGGTTTAGTCTGAGTAGTGATTCTCGTCGGGTAACGATATGGAGAGAACGTGGAACACGTTTTGAACCAAGAAACATATCGTAAAGACATAATTTTCCATCAAGGTAGTAATGATATGGGCAGGCATCATGATGGACGGCCGCACAGACCTCCATTTCTTTGACACGGGGTCTGTGACTGCTCAAAGATACAGAGACGAAATTCTTGCGCCTCATGTTCGTTAGTTTCGAGGTGCTGTCGGTCCTGACTACATATTCATGGATGATAATGGGCCATGTTACCGAGAGGTGCTGATTGATGACTTCCTTGAAACGGAAAACATCCAGCGCATGTCGTGGCCTGCGAACTCTCCTAAATTAAATACTATTTAGCATGTATGGGATATGCTCGGGAGACAAACTGCAGCCCTTTCGCACCCACCAAGCTCCGTTACAGAACTGAAGAGAAATCTCGAAGAAGCTTGGAACCGTTTGAGCCCACAACTCATTCATCATCTCATAGCAAGTATAGTAAATCTCTGTGCTGTGTGCCTGGCAGTCACAGGTAACCACACGCCTTATTAAACTGCAGCATCAGTGTTTTTAAATGTTTTCTTTATTTTTTTCTTTAAAGTGTGACTCCTTGCTATGCTCAGTTTTCTTTCAAACCGCTGCTTTGGATAATAAATTTAATTATTATCATTCTTTTGATTTGGTTCTTCATTTTATAACAATTTTACACTCGTATATCACGTTTCCCGCCATTCTGATTTACAGTTCCTTCTTTATTCACATAATTATCAATTATGCTTAACCTTTGGACACAAGTGTACATATATATAAACAATAAAGTAACATCTTGAAACACCCACAGAACATGGTGGGTAACGGCAGGTATACACATAAATTGAAATAATTTTGTTATGTACTGTGGATTAAGGAATATATATCAAACATTGCTAACTGTTCCTGTAAGCATTGTAAACAATAAGAACCCCTTGTTTGTAAATTTATAATATATATTTTTTCCCAAAGTAAAAGTTTGCTTGTTATGTTTACATATTTTCAGATGTCAAACACATTAAAGTTTTAACACAGATTGAAACGTTTCAAATATTATATAAATAGATTATTTAGAAAAAGAATAATCGAAATTAATGGTTAAAATTAGAATATTATTTTTTTAAGAAAATAGATTAGTTTAGTAGTTTTAGATTTTAAAATAGTTTGCTTCTATGTTTGATCAAAATAATCATACCAAATTTGCAACTTACATATCAGCTATTTTTTAGGAGGACACAATTAGAGTCATTGGCAAAACCTCTTTTTAACACAAAATAAATCGAGTAAAAAAAATAAAGTAATTGACTACATCTGTTTTTTCTTTCAACTGTGTCTTTCAAAATTACTTTTTTGTCTAATTTCTACATCTGATGTATTGAAAAGAATTATTTATTATAATTGACATATATGATACAACATCACAATCTCTGAATTTTGATTTTTCACTAGGGAGATTTCTCTTTCAATTTAAAGATAGAAGCATATTTTCACCTAAGGAATCATTTTAAAGAAATAGAAATATTTACCAGGTACTATACATCTGAAACTGCAGCAGTAACCTATGATTTCCTTGTGATCGTGAAAACTAGAGTGGGAAGAAGATATCATAAGAATTTAATTTAAAATTATCTCAAATTCTCAAAAGTATCTGTAGTTACACTATCTGTAAGCTTAGTCACTAAAATAAAGAAAATATCTTTTGAATCAATTTCGATGGCACTAGTTTGCCTCTTTTCTTGCATAATCATTTTAATATCAATAATATGCAATGCAGGGATCTTATAAAATGCAATCTTAGTGTTTTATTTCAAAGTATATCTTATTCATGGTCAATTGCATTTAAGTCTGGGAATCTTGCTGATATGTGCAAGATTCTTATATTTTCCTATGTAATATATAATCCTACGAGTTGAGAATGGTAATGCACCGTATTGTTATCCATATTAAAGGGATTACAGACCTGTATTACATAAGAAAAGAGGAAGCATGGAGTTTTAGAAAATACTCTCTCTGTATTTTTTTCCATTAGCTATCTTTTTTTGTAAACTTGTAGCCCCATGCATCTAGCAGACTTTATGTCTACCTACATCAAAATCCATTACTACGGTAACGATGTCTTTCAGTTATTTGATAAGACTGGTGACGTGTTTCACGTTTTCTCAAAATTATTTGAGATGCGATTCCCTGAGTGAGAACTAAATATTACGATTCTTTGGAGAATATACCATCGTCCTATTGATTATGTGGCTCGTTACGTGTTCTGGACTCTAAAGTAAACGAGCTGTATTTTGTTTGTAAATCTAATGACACATAAACAGCTGAATGTCTGTCATATATGTAATTCAACATTTATGACACTGTACACTTCAGTACATGATTTTCCTAACTGTCATTTGAAGCATTCTTACTTTTAAAAATAAGTCGATTTATTTTATTTGATTTATAATCATTACTTTTTGAATGGTTGAAATATGCATGAGCTTATTCTTTGCACAATAACCTTGAAACTCGAAATCATTACATCAAATAATATGCAGGATTCCTTCTTATCATATCATTATATGACTGACATAAATTTCGTATACTCACACTATTTGATTAGCATTATTCAATCAAGTATTCTCAGTATCAAGTGCACGTTTATAATTCATTTAAATCTTCCGTTCTTAGTGTTCGAATTGTGTGTTTGATTTTTGTGTGCCAGTGTACCTTTACCATAAGTGAACAATTTCTTTTTGGGGGAATATAAATGATAAATTAAACAGTTATTTAGGATAAAATTACATTTTATTTGTTTTATCAATTACCTTTAGAAACAGATGATTTTCAATAGATGGAGAATGAATGATGAGTCTGAGTAATAATGTAAATGATTCTGATAATAAATTTATTAAGTGCATAAATAATACATATTTGATTCATATAAAAAGCCTTTTTTCCATAAAATTTCAATAATATTCTTAGAAAACGTGAAAATATTAAAATAATTTCTTTTCCGGCAAATTAATGTAAAATAAACTCAATAATTCATTTTATAACACTTTATAAAGGTGTTTATTTATAACGATTTCTGCTAAAAATAGCTGTAATGAATACATTACATTTTCTCCATTTCTCCTGCGGTTGTTAAGATGAATATTATTATTATTTTATTTTTCTGAACCATTTAAAAATGAAAAATCTTTCGGCACTTTCAGCAAATGGCTTTATTCACCATTGTAAACATGCTTTACTCTACAGTCAATTTACACATTATTTAGCATTTAAGAAGGTAGATTATTACTAATTTGATGAACATTTGGGAGAACATAATTTCACAATTTTTCAAAGTGATAATATACGAGGAGTAATTGATAAGTAAGGTCCCCAATGGTATAAAATGCGTTTCCGACAAGGCAAAATAATAACAGTGGTATCAGAACGAGAGAAATTTGTTACTCATACATATTATAAACTCATTTCTCAACATAGTCACGGCTAACATATACACAATTGATCACAATTGTTTTATTCATTTCTTCATTCAGCCCTTGAAAAAGATTCTGGATAGCTGCGCATCCATTTGCGCACTGCTGCCTGAATCCGGGCTCTAAGGAGGTTGAGGATCCACAAGAATTTCAATCTTTCCAATGATATCACGTGATTGTGCACTGAATTGCGGTCTTACATTGTCGTGATGCAAAAGAAAGACGTTTCTTTAAGGTCTAATTATGTGTATGCGTTGCTTGAGTGATCCTTATGTTGCACAGTACCTGTCGAAATTCACCGTCAATCCTTTAGTCAGAAATTCCGTGAAGAGCTCACCACTTGCATCTAAAAGATGGTGAGTATGAATTTTGTTGCTTACGTTACAGTTTTGAATTTCTTAACTCTCGGAGGACGACGTTATCCCATGTATTGCCATTTTTTCTTGGTCATAATGATGAATCAATTATTCACCTCCAGTGAAAATATTCTTGACGAAATCAATCCCTTCGAGACGATATCAGTAAAGAAGTTCTTGGTTAACACTTTCCACGGAGCCACCTGGCGCAAAATTTTCTGTAGTTTAACCCTCTCGTTGCGTAGTTATCTTATCAAAGTAGTTTCAAAAATTGGGAATCTTTTTATTGCGTATTTCAAATCTAAATTTTAGAATTAAAATATAAAAAATTGTAATGAGTTTATATTTCAAAATACGAATTAGGTAATAAAAATAACATATAAACATAAATAAAACATAAACCTGAGTAGCACGAGTTGCACAGACATTTGCACACATTTTGGCATGCAGGGCCTTCATACGGACATTTTTAACATCCATACATTCATCACCGTAAGCTGTTTTCATACGCCTATGAATTTCGATTGGAGTACAACCTTCTAGTGTCAAAAACTCTATCACCGATATCTGCTTTATGCGAACATCGGTCGGAGTACTCATTGCTCGCTGTCACCTCCACTTAAGGACTTTCAAGACCGAGCTGAAACTAAGCAGGATAGTGTACTACACTATATAGACTACCGAACGCATGCGCAATTGTGTCTCTCATTCAACTACTAGTGATACCTCTCGTAAGAAACCATAGTTTTCTATTAGCCCTGACAGAGTAATATTTGCAAATTTTTCTTCCATAATCTATTAGATTTATGTTGCATTTTATGAAGATCTAACTACTTCCACCTTAAAATTCAATCAGCTAAAAAGCATGGTTTCAAATTTCCTTTTTTTCTGCAGCTTAATAAAAAAGGCTTGTTAAAAATTAAGAACATGTATGAACATTAAATAGGGAAAATCAATAAAAATGTATCAATTATATTTTTTCACATCAATTAATGAAAGAAATTTATTTACAATTTGTTCAGCGGAATATGTTAAGTATTTGCAAATTATGAAATATTGAATTCATATAGATAGTTCTAAAAATTGTCAATTTTAATTTTTGAGTATCTTCCTATATTTCGTTATTGCTAACCTGTGTGTTTATGAAATAGTTATGTTGTTTCATAAAATTTTTGTAATGAATATATTGATATAAAGCATAAATATATTAATTACATCTTTTCTTGTTAAAGGTCTTTAAATAAATAGTCGAGGTTGACTTCTTATAAAGAGAAAAACATTCGATCAATATCTTATCGTTTTCTTAACGTTCATAGAAAATAATAATGAAAAGATAGGGGAACCCCAATGTGAGTGTAAATGAATGAATCGCATAATTGAAATAATAAGTTTGAAGAAATAGACTATAAGGCAGGATACTAATTTTATATGATGTCTTCAAAAATTTTGCTATTGACAAATTACTGGGTTAGAAAATTATTTGTGGTGCAGCACTTTAGAACAAAAACAGAATCTAAGCCTACAATGAGAGAAAATCTTGCTTCCTTGCTTTGAATGAATGATCTGCCCCATGTTGACCTCAAATGCACTACAAAAATATTTTGAATTAGTTTCAAATTCAGCACAACTTCACATATACTCCCTTAATTATTTATGCAACTCACAGAGACCTCATGTCTCTTGTAAAATATTATTTGATTTTATTTTGTACTGAAACTAAACATGAACAAACAAACATAAATGTCCTTATATTTCTAAAAAGATATTGATTAAAATTGTTTTCCTAACTTCTTATATAATTAAATTGTATATGGAGAGTTCTTATTCAGGCCCTAACTTTATTTATTTAAAGAAGCTTCAATATTTTCAATATGGCTTTTTATCTTAGTTTCGAAGTCTTATATATTAAGAATAATGTTATGAGAGAACTTTTATCAAAAGTATATTTAAAATAACATTTGAAAAAATGAAAACAAATCAAAGTAAAATATAAGATTTATTCTTGATTAACCCTCTTAGCGTTTGAACGTCTTTTTCCGCACGTCTAGAGATGCTTCGAAAACGCACCACACGTCTTTTTCTGACTTCAAGAGAGTGCTTCAAAAGCGGGTAGGCCGTGTTTTTATGAAATCCTTTCCCCTCTTTTATGTTTCACACCATGAAAGATAATTAGGGAGTGTTGCGACCACACAATTGTCACTGACAGGAAGTTTTATTGCTCTCGGGGAACCCTGCGTTTTGACCCTGAAGCAATCGTAAAAAAGTTGGGAAGAATTTCTTTAGACCCTTTAGTGAACGAACTATAAGTTAGTGTTTGTAATTTAGCTTCATTTGAGACATTATTGCGTTTGAATTAAATAAATTCTTTTTGTACTTTTAGCAATTTACCTTTTTTTTTTCAAGTTTTGAAAAATGTTCCAAACGTATAAATAAAATATTATATAACTCACTTTTGATTTTATATTAATTTGAAGTTTTAACAAGATGGGACTGTAATCTGCTATTTTATATAGTTGGACAAATAACTTTTTAAGTATATTCTCTTTTGCTTGATTAACTCGTATTATTTTCTTCATCTTAAAATGATGAAACGGAAAATTAAGTTTTTAAACTATATAAATCTCTATATAAATCTAGAACTATATTTAATTGCTTCATTTTTCTTCTCTTAACCAATGTTTTCAGTTTTTAAACCATGATTATTTCATTATAAGGTGTCAAAAAAGTTAATAAGAAACCGAACGCTTCAAAATTTAAAACCTTTTAAACTTTCCAACTACTAAAAATGAATAATTTCTAAACTTTTGCATCAAATTATTTGTAAAAAATTCTTAAGCTTTCATAAAAATAATAATGGAAAAAACTAATTCAGATCCATTATTTTTTTTTAAATTTTAAAGCCAGATGTTCAGGGCGTATTGTTACAATACACCAAATTATATTTGAATTTAAAAAAAATGCTTGAGTTTCAGTTTTACTTCAGAGAAAACATGAATGAGGGGTTTTTTTACCAATTCATTTTTTTTAACCGTGAATATTTGAATAAATAGTAATTAAAAATATTCGGATGCATTTTACAGTTGACATTTACGCATATAAATAAATATAAAGATCAATTTAAATTTTTAAAATATTTGTTCATGCAAAATTTTAAATATTTATTTTTTTAAAGCTAACTGAAGAACAAGTAATTAAAATCTGGATATCTATTATAATTAACATTCAGAAAATATCCAGATTTTCATACAAAACTAGGAATTTTATATTAAAATTGTATTTGAAATTTCAGAAAAAATATTTATGTATCGTGCACATACTCAGTTAAAATTATTTACCATAAGTACTAACAATTCTTCGAATAAAATATTAAATTAAAATTTTAACATAAGAATCTTAAGCATTTTAATGCATTTCGGTTAAAACTGTATGTTAAGAGCAAAAATTATGCTGAAATATTTGATGAATATACAATAAATTTTTAAGTAGAAGCAATACTGAGAAGCTAAAACACAGGAATGAAAAATTATAATAATTACAAATACAAAAATAAGTCTTGCAGTTTTTTCATACATTTTATTAACACGAATTGGGGAATTGATTTCCAATATATTTTGTTGTGTTTCACAATATTTAGGTAACAAACCATAGTCCTTCAGATATATTTGTCTACTTTTCGTAAGCCGTACTCCTATTAAAACTTTGCTTCCGAAATACACCTTTTGTAATCTTAAGAAATTATATAAACTATAACGGTTAATTTTAATTTATGCAAATTATTAAATGTTCCTATTTAGCCATTTCCGTCCAAACAGTTTACATGAAAAAATATTCGGATTCACATTCATTAGGAAATTGTATGATTCCAGCAATAAGTTTTATTTTTTACCGAATAGGATTGCGTCACTTCGGGATACCTCTAACAGAAACGTTTATATGCTATCAATTGCAAATTAAACATTTTCCCTTCAATTGTGTTTATTTCAGAAAGATCTTTGATTTATATTTTATTCATGCAATACAAGATTTAAATAAATTACTTTTTTCTTGTCAAACGTATTTGCTTAATAATATATAAATTTGCGTATTATATTAAAATTTTGAACTACCCAAAATTATATGTTTTTGTTCCTCTAAAAACTCTCAGTATTTTAGAAATGGTCTTACATCCAATCCGTGTACGGTTTATATGTTCTAAAATGAAAAATATATTTTTATAACTGAATTTTTGTGCCTCGTTTATAAAAATAAAATATTGCTTTGGGCTATAGCTTATAAATGTACTTAAATAAGTGGAGGAACAGTATTTTCACATAATATGAATATTTTGACTGGAGTAAGTCGGATATTTATATTTCAGTTTCTTTACAATTTGAATAAAAGTTGTAAGCAATTTTTGAAGAGGATATTGAGTATAAACTCCTTGGCTATTAAAAGTAAAATGTTTTATTTTGATACCCCACAGCTCACATTCTAAAATAGACTCATTTACAATCATATGATCAGCTTTGGTGATATTTAAATTTTCAAAAATACTCTACATGTACGAAAACATTCTTTCCAAACATACATCACATCTCATTCTCTGTCTTTTCCACAGCAGGCATTATTTTTTTTTATACTCAAAAAATTAAATACAGCATTTTGAATGTTATTTTTTTTAAAAAAATTAATATGAATACACTGCGGAATTGTCGGTTAGCTTCACTGAGCAAAATTGTTTTAAGTGTACTGTTTTGAAAGACAAAATTAATTGGGAGAAGTTTTCTCTCATTAGAATTTGTAATGATTGAATTGTGTGAAAGTTGTATTTATCGGTGAATTTTCCGTTTAACACTAAAGAAACAGAAAAATAAAAATTAAATTTTAATAGAAAATGGTTAGAAATACTTTTACATTTTGAAGAAAAATATTCCCATTAAAATAAAATAAAAAATTTGACTAAATTTGCTTTTTGCTCCGTCACAAATGCCTATGTAAAGAAGGTATTTTTGCTTAGTACAAGTTGTTTGACTATGAAATAAAATTTAGATTTTTTCCGAAAAATTAATTTAACATAAAAACATCATTTATAGGATTAAAATATATATAAATTAAAAGTATTGAAATCCCTCTTTATGTTACTTTAAATTTAAAATATAATTGAATAGAGGAAGATTGATTTCATTTCATAAACATAAACGTCGTATGTAACGATACTTTATATATTCTCTTATTGTTTAAAAAGAGAGAAAGAGATGGTCACTTTTACTCTTTTTTACATAGTTACTTTTTAAAAAAACATTACGATGTATTTGTGTTTTCTTAGTCTCATATTCCACAAAAGTACAGGTACTTTTCCTGGCTCAAATCGTTAGTCCAAAATAGTTTATTTTTCTTAAATTAATTTTTTAAAATTTTGTTTTGTTTAAAATACAAGTATTTTTCAACTTTTGTAACAAGTTTCTTTCTTTCGAGTTTTTTTTTTAAACTCTTCACTTTTATTGTGACCTAACCGATCAAACAACCACGTGGACCCGCTTTTTCCACCCAAAATTCGCACAAGGCAACGTCACAGCTGTGAACGAGTTTTATCCCGGTTTTAAAGCAACAAAGAGGCCGAACTGAGTAATAAAATCTTCCCCTGTAGACCTCCCGCGTTCTTTAAAGGGGAAAGGAATTAAATGTGTTGCACTTTCGAAGGAATCTCAAAAAAGAAGTAAACGCTTTCGAATGATTTTCAGGACAAGGACGAACACTCAGAGGGTT
>BMAO01000530.1:0-20255 GCA_019973975.1 Trichonephila clavata
CTCTGAGAACTTTCCTTTTAAGGAGGTACTTCACATAATAAAAAATCCAGTGATTCTCGGAATTTTTTTCATCCCACAACAGCACATCATAAAATATAATGGGTTGATTATTGATACTTTTTTGTGCCAGGTGGAACTTCAAAACTTACAAGGATTTTAATTTGCCAAGTTGGCACACTTAAGCCAACAAGAACTCCTTTGTTTTCATTGTCAATGACTTTCGTCTCAGTTTTTGTCCAGACACAGTCGCCCAAAATTTTTGTTATATTTACATGACGATTCCGGAGTCTAGAAGTTGTTTGGGGATAAATATTGACGCACGCGTTTTGTAAAGATGATTCACATATACAAAAGAACTTAAAATAAGTTATACATCAACATCATACTTCCACTCTCTGACCACACCTTTTGCCGTCCCCTATATCTGCATTCTCTCACTATTCCGGGTTAAAGATCATATGAGCCTACTCATTTACTGTGACAGGGGTCGTGCGGCCAACCGCCGAGTTGCAGCTAGTCCACTAAACTAACTTAATTTATGCATATTAGGAGGAATCCAAATTTTTTTTGCAGAATGTCAAAACTTACCGATGCGGAACAGACGTTCTCTGAACTAGATTAAAGAGAAAATGAAATGAATGGGAAAAAACGTACCTTACAGTAGCCGCATATGATGTGTAACTTCTGACATGTTATCGTGGTAAATATGCAATAGTGACTTTAATCCTGAAAAAAATTAATCGAGTATGATTAGAAATAATTTTTTATCAAATAATTATATCTTTAATGAAAGTTTTATTTAATTAACACAAGGAGTAATGCAATATTTTTTATCAAAAATATTTATTCTTGTTCAATTTGGCGAAGAGCGGAGACAATAGATTTATGAAAACTAAAATATGACACAAACACTTGTGATTTCAAAGTATTTAAAAATCGTTGAAAAACGGCGTCAATAACAGTACCACTGTTAGTTGTCGAAAGATTTTGATTTGTGTTCGTTTCGAGCTTGAGTTCATCCATCAGTCAGAAAAGCTATGAGCGGCTTAGCTTCTGGCAAACTGAAGTTAACGTTAAAATCACCATTCAAAATCATGGAAAGCGAGCGATAGTTACCGAGATTTTGAATTCCAATCTTCTGAAATGCTAAATTTAATAATGTAAAAAAAGCTGGTGACTTGATTGCTGCTAGAGTTGGACCCCGATTCTAGGGTAGCGAAGAGACACCATCAAGCGCATGTTTAAAAATTAGAAATATTAGAGAAAATCAAAAATACCCGTTTACTTAATTAGTTCGGTTTTTTTTTAATTGAGGAATCTTTTTTAATCCCAAAGTATGAAAAAGATACGCTCTAAAAAAAAATTCAAATAATTCCATATTACTAATTCGTATGTTTTAAGAACGATGAACTTTGTTACAGACGCTTAACAGTAAATATAATTATTAATATATTGTTTACACATATAAATATAACCTCAGATTTCACTCACAATGAGCCCTGAGACTTTGACACTTATTTGAGCATAATAATCGCAGGTTTATTCTGGATGAAGTTTAAGAAGACTTGCTGTTATGTGCGGAAGGCTTGCGGCATAATTGCTACTAGAGTTGGATCCTATGCGAGGGTAGCGAAGAGACACCACCAAGCGCGCTGATTGGTCAAATCAAACCGCGCTCGCTTCCCCGACTTCCTGTTACACATTTCCGTCCCTTTTCACGAAATCACTCCAAACAAATATCCAGCAACCGAGAGAAAAGATGTATTCAAAAAGTATTTTATGTTTTGTCCTACCATAAGAGGAATGAAGTTTTGATATTTGAGCTATTTTTACGGTTAAAAGTCAAGGTAACTTTTATTAAAGAAAAATAGGTAATTTAGTAATTTTTAACATTCATTGTGCGGATAAGAAGACACGAACTAAACAATTACAAAAAAAACACATCAGGTGTTTTGCTTTTTTTTTTTTGACAGCTTCTTTAGAATTGATTTTTTTAAGAAATCTATGGTGTCGAAAATGCAGTGCATGATAAAGAAGAAGACGGAAAAAACTTGGATTTGAATGATTCGATGGTGAGGGGAGGAGGATGTATTACAATGCACATTGTGCTATTCCCTACTCAGTACTCATTTATTAGTGGTTATCGGGGGGGGGGGGGTATTTATATTTTAAAAGAATTTTATTCTGATTCTAAAATCATCTAACCAAAATGAATTATTTTTGTATATTTTCTAAAATTCAATCCCTTTGTGGTAATATTAAATTTTGAGATTATTTTTATATAATTAGTTTTTCTTTTTTATATCAATAGCATAAAACTTCTTTTCCGCATGGGTAGATCGCATTAATAACAATTTTTTCCCTCCATATAACCACGATCTACCCTAATGCATGTATATATATATTATATATATATATATATATATATATATATTATATATATATATATATATATATATATATATTTACTATAACTAGTTATACTTTTATAACTGCATGTAGTAGACTGAAGGGGGAATTTTAACTTTACAAAGATTTTAAGCGCTAGGCTGCCAGTAAAAGAAATTAGCTATTCACAACAGTGAATTATCGGATTAAATATTGAGCCATTTTTAATAACATAATATTCTACATTCTATTTTCTCGTATATTAACGATAGATTTCCTTACTGTAAATATTTTTCTAGAAAAATCTAACTTTCGATTTTTTTCGGTGTAGCTTAAAAAAAAACCCAAACTTAATTCGATTTTGTGTGTTATTAAAAAAAAGCATTCCATTACTTCCGTTAATTCAAACCAAACTACCTCTTTAATTTCTTTCATGTTATGGCTATTGAAAATAATCGAGAATCTATTCATGAAACCAAAAGAAAATATTCTGAAGAATAATTAGTTTACTTAATCATGGAATAATCGATGCTTAGGTTGCATATTCTTGCGTTGAAAACCACCCAGATTCTGCGACCAGCTGTGTTGGACGATCAATAATGTCTGGCAACGAATTATTCTTGCCGCGGTACAGCATTAGATTATTCTTGATATAAAAGCTCGGTTAACGAGCACTGGTGATAGTTCTTGGAAGAAAAAGATCCTCACCCCTAAAATTATTGATGATTACCCTTCTTTCCAACAAAAACATGGAAATTGTTGTAAAGCTTTCAAAAGAAGATTTTCCTTCATTATAGATTCTATTTTCCTATGGCTTAACCTTTTTTCCTCGTGAAATACTTAATATGCATACACTTTTTTCCCTTCAAGAGATATGAAAATAAAGATAAAATTTAACTTGCATAATTTTTGAAATATTCCAATTATTTGTTTACTGGCGTGTTTATTTCGAATACACCGGGAAGCATTAGGGGGGAAATGTGTCAGTCTCTTTGTAATCATTACGCGTTCAAAATCTGACCTGACTTTAATCTGTGATAATTAATAACCTTGAATTATTTGAACAGACACAGAACTTTCTTTCTAAGATAGCGAAAAGTATTGTCAAAAAGCTTATTGTTTTGTAAGTTTTAGATGGCATTAATATATTGAATAAAATTTATTCAAATCTATTTTTTAGTTTTTTAATTGTTGTCTTCATTATTTGTAACTAAATTTCTTAGTTACAGTTGACCATCGGATTTGTTACCTAAAAGGTAATGTTAGCAATATGTATTATAAATTTACATATCGCATACTAGTGTGTGAAATTTGTTATGTTGAATAGATTCGCTAAGAACGAGTTTGTAGGAATAGATTTCTCCAATAGAGAAGTTTTGTCGGGGCATTATAGATAAAAATCTCCTCCTTTTCAATTCCTACTGTTAGCTCACTCTCTCTATATACATATTTATTTATTTATATATATATTTATCTTGCTCAAATTTTCAATCGTTAATAAAATACTTTATATTCATCCAATTAAATTCAAATATTTTTTTTTAAACTTGTAGTGGAAGACACTTTATGTTAATACAGTTTCTACAAGCTTTTATTTAACTTGCAATGTATGTATGTTATTTGTTCGGGTGGAATCTTGCAACTCAATTTTGAAGCTAATATCTTCAACCGATTGAGCTGAAATTTTGTATACACGTTTAGTTTGGATGACAATGCGTGTTTTGACTATTTATATTCCGGTACTGCAATTAATTAAAAAGATGTTAATTAAAAACGTTAAAAAACCGATTTTGGGAGCCAACTTCGATTTGTCTATTGTTACAACAATGGCAAAAGTTGGCGTCGAAAACCGGTTTTCAACCAAACTGGAATTTCATAACTTTGCTCTATTAACTGTATTAATTAATTTTGTTTGAAAATAAATGCTTTTAACATGTAATTAACTTGAAATATATTATTAAAATCCTAACTTCAACAACGTATGACATTTTTTACCAATTTCTATCGATTTTCTTGGATTTAAATTCCAAACAAAAAAGTAGAGCTATTTTTCAAGTAGGTTGGTACATTGTATGCCTTTCTCAATCTGCCAAGTTAAACTGAGATGGAGTATTGTAAATCTTCTTTAAACAATTTATAAAATTTGTAATTTTGAAAAAATTTATATATTATTTATTTATTTATATTTATTTATTTATTTTGCCTTTTTTTTATACACAAAATACTTTTTAAAAAGACAATTTCCATTTCCCCGAGTTTGAGGGTTTATGGAGCACGAGTGGAAAGACAACTTTCTGATGCATCATAAATGATATTTTTGTTTATTTTTATAAAAGCGACTTAGTGAAAAAACTTTAAGAATATAAGAAAATGCTGAAATGTTTTTATCAGATAGTATTATTTCCATTTTGAATCTTTCTTTGTACAGTGAATGCAAACAAATGTCCGGTTTTCTATCCCATACTTTTTTATAGTTATATATTTTTAATGGAATAATCAAACATGCAGAAGTATCAATACAAGAAACATATGTATCTATGAAGCTCAGATAAAAATTATTACAGAATCGGAAAGATCATTTATTTCCCCACGATATGGAACAATGTTTCTTACAAAATAATAATATTTTGTATTCCTTACGATTTTTTTAAATGAGTCAAAATCGATGCGTTTTTATGAAATGATGTTTAAATCATTACGCATGAAATTTGTTTCGTTTAAATGAATTGACATTCCGTATTAAAACAGATCATGCTTTGCTCATTCAGAATCAGTCATTTAAAAAATAAAATTGAGAAAGATTTTCTTAAGATTTTTCAAAAAGTACTCTAAACTTTAATTAAACATTTAATAACTTCATCATTTATGAAGATAATCTCACGTGTGTAGGACAATATGACCCCAGATCTGTACGAAGATTGAAAAAAATTGTTCATATACTACGGATAAAAAAAAACTGTGTTTTTCGCTTAGTGCGCCTTTTTGCAAGAATTCATTTAGCTAATGTTCGAAATTGACCGGGAAAAGACCTCGCAACAATGATGCGTTGAATGAGATAAACAGACTGAGAAACCTGTCCAGCGATAACTAAAAAGTAAAAAATAAATTAAAAGTAAAAACGTTTTTAAAAACAAGCTTTTAATTGAACGCGCTAAAAAGAATAAAATAAATTTTTCCTTTAAAACTTTTTTTACTATCAACTTATAACGTCATTACTCAATTTATATGATATAAAAGCTTGTCGCGAGATGAGATTTACCTGTGTAGATTGTTGATCTGATTGATTTTAATTGTTAAAATTTTCAATCTAAGTAAATACAAGTACTTTAATCTCGCGACTAGCGTTTATATCATATAAATTGTGTAATGAGGCTATAAGTTGATAGTAAAAAAAGTTTTAAAGGAAAAGTTTATTTTATTCTTTTTAGAGCATTTAAATAGAAGCTTGTTTTTTAAAAAAAGTTTTTTTACTTTTAATTTCTTCAAATATTCCTTAATTAAATTAAATTAAATTAATTACCGGTTTTCGACGCCAGCTTAGATTCGTCTCCATTGTTGTAATAACGTAACTGTTAAAACAAAGACAAAAGTTGGCGTCAAAAACCAGTTTTTCAGCCAAACTATCCAAACCGGGTTGATTTTGTTACAACAATGCAAGCAAATCATACTCTTTTTTCAATTCCTACTATTAGTTCTCTCTCTCTCTCTCTCTCTCTGTTTACATTTTTAATCCGTTAATAAATACTTTCTATTTATCCATTCAAAGTAGGAATTGACTTAATTTTTTTATATTACTTGTTCTTAATAAGACTTATAGACGTGAAATTTTGTAAGTAAATATCCTTTGTTGGTTTGAGATCCGCTAATAAAGAGGTTTTCGGAAATCGACACAAAGAATATTACGTTGTAGTCATAGATTTAAAAAAAAAAAACAATTTTTTTTTAAATTACATCAACAGGGTTGAAATGTGGTAAGCCTGTTGCTGTTATTGGAGATTCTCAGAAAAAAGCTTTGCAGAAATTGACACTGAGAGGGAGGGTTACGAAGGTGTATAACGTAATTATACTTGTTTTAGAATGGAAGTCCTATCCTTTTTGAAGCAAGAGTCGTGGTTAAAAATAAGAATATTTTTCAGTATAATCGAAAGATTTATGCTTGGATTTTGATATCAAAGCTTAAAAACAGTATATACTCACGCAGCATTATTAAATACCCAGCGAAGAGAGTGGGTAAATGGATAGTAATATTCAAATGTGGCTTGCCTTACTTAGCTAAAAAGGTAATGTATTTTTGGAAGCCAACAATTAAGAAAGAACGATAGGGAAGAAAACTAACAAAATTTCGACATCAAAATTGAAATTTGTTCATGCGTTTGATGTGTTAGGAAGATGCATATGAGCATGAAGGAGCCTGTTCCTCGAATATAGGTTTTGAAGCAGTATTTTTGTAAGACATTTTTCTCCTTTTTGTACGATATAAATGCACTTAATATTCAATAACAAGAAATAAGATACACAAAAAAGGCAAGTAATTAAATTAATAAACTGTTTATATATGAAATTTGCATGTATTGAAAATCCTCAAAATTAAGAGAAACTGTACATCTAATTATTCCACAATCGGATAAAATTTTTCTTACGTGCTACAAACGTTTTCTACGAATCAATCTTATTGTAACAGATAAAAACAACATTTTTTAAGAAATTGTAGAAATTTTTAACAGAAAATCAATATTGATTAAGGAAATTTTCATCTATCTCGCATTTTTCTGTCATACATGAACAAATTTTATTAAATTTGAATTCCACATCAAAAATTTCCAAGTATCCACAAAGTTATTAAATAATGTCCGTTGTTACAAGTTGAAATAACTTTCTCATTTTGTGATGCTTAATCGTCAATGCGGAGAAACATACTACAATAAAAAGACCAATATTTTGTTGTGAATATCACATAAGTGGATTGAAGTATTAGTTCGAATGTTTATCTAAAAGTTAAATCAAATTTTTTTCATAGCGCGTAATATTTAACGAAGTTTCTAGGCTATCTTTGTTTGCTCCAAATGTAGTGACATATTCCATTTAAAAATATGTCTCTTAGCTTCTTTATTTTGAATTTGAAGCTTTGATCATGCTTAATTGCTGTGAGCACGTAAATTAACTTGAGGAACAGAATTTTAAATCACAAAACTCTTCTCTTTTATGGCCCAAAGTTCTTTCTTTGCAATCCATTTAAATTTCGCTGAGAAAAATATGACGCAAATGTCAGCTACGCTTTACGTCATCGAACTATACGTATATATTATAGCCTATTTCGAAACAAGCTAATATACTTCGCATTCTAGATAATAGGATCAAAATATCCGTTGCCATATGAGAATTTATAGCATTATGTATTTCAACCTGATAGGATTACTCTATCGTAGTATCTGGAAATTAGATTAGGTATTTCTGTAATCCGTACGGGTTTCTGCAAACAATTTCCTGCTCGATTTAATTACTATTTTGTCGGATAAGTCTAAATACATCAAACTAAATGAATAAGTTCTTCAAAAAGATCTTATATGTGTTCTGAGTATGATTATTGTCGAGAAGTTTAGAAATGAAATTATACAAAAACAAACAATATAAGTTTTCCGAGACGAAAAAAATGGTTGTTTCAGAATAGGTCATCATAATTTGATCAAGAGAAAATACGGACATTTTGCTTTCTCTGTATTTTTAAAGAACAGATATTACTCTGTTAAAAGGAGGAATGACATCAAAGGAGATATATGCGAAGCAATTAAAATTTGTTGAAAGAAAATCCAAAATGATGTTGCCTTTAAAGCTAATATTGCTAAATAGTTTATTATGAATTGTTATATATTGTGATAATATAGTGTATATATAATTCATAAAACATATTTTTAAATAATAGAAATCTTAAACTTTCTTAAAGAATCGAACTTATCTTTAAACTAATTTTTTTTCTCTTTAAAAGTACTTGGTGCTTTGCTTTTTCTCCTCAGACTTGATAGGTACAACTCAGTACTTTGAATAAGAAACGTAAAGGGTGATCATAATCAAAGATCCACTTTCAAAATGCTGCAAAATTAGAACCAATGCTCAGAATGACTTGAAATTTAAACTCACTACACTTGAAGAAGTAGGAAACTATTGGCGTATTTAATGTTGCTTTTTAAGTGGTTTTGGGACCAAAGACAATTAAAAAATTTAAGATTTTACCCATCCATTTTGAAACGACCTTGCCGTGGTGGATGGGCTTTACAAATAACACTGCCGTAAATGTTAAATGACTTCGAAGCAGTGGCGTAACATACACCCTCGCATTGCGCGGGCCCTGATATTCTAGAGGGCCCAAATCTTGACTGACGCTACGTATTTGGGCTTGGGGCCCAAAACCTGAGTTTGCAGGGGAACCATAATATTCTTCGTTACGCCACTGATTCAAAGCGTTTTTTTCGTCAAAAAAATTGAAACAGTCATGTTAATTAACAATGCAGTTAATTTAATGTGCATGTCATTCCAAAGGCGTCGTAATTCCATTCAAAAACCCACTTCTAGCCGAATCCACTTTCGTTATATAGCTTTCATAGCTATGCATTGATACTTTTCGAAGCTTTGTTCTTATGCTGTGTCATTCCCTCCACCCTTTTCAAGTATATTCAGTACAAATTTGAAGTCATTCTGACCAATGGTCCTATTTTTCCTTCATTTTAATAGTAGAACTTTAATTACAATCATCTTGCACATGCCAAACTTAAGATATCCGACTACTTGCGTAAACTTTTTTTAAAAAAAATAGAGATATGGAGATTTTTTTTTATTTGCTTTAGATTTGTTTAGTGCAGTTTGAGAAAAATATGCTAAAATTAAGTAGATAAAAAAATATTATTATTACTAAAAAGGGAAACAATTTGTAAAAATTAACAATAAGTAGCATAAACGCTGCCCATTCTGCATCAAAGTTTTATGAACAAATTTTCAATTTTTTCAATCTAATGTGTTGATTTCTTGTTCAATTTTGAAATGACCTTCAGGATAAGAGATATTTTCTTTTTTTACAAAAGCTAGAGCCCTTTATCTCGGTTACTATATGAAAATGTTCCCGAAAGTCGATAAAATCACCCCACCACCACCACCTTGAAAAATTCCTGCGTACACTTCTGTACTAAACCATTGATGTATCCGATTCCTTGCAACAACTTTTGTTTAAAAAAATTGAGATATGGGGAGTTTTTTTTTTTTTTTTTTTTTGTGGCTTTTAAACATGTTTAGAACATTTTAAGAAAAATATGCTAAAATTAAGAGAAAAAGACATTATTATTAATAAAATGGAAAAAAATGGGTAAAAATTTACAAAAAGCAACATAAGCGGGGCCCATTCTGTACCAAAAGTTTATGAACAAATTTCAATTTTTCAATTCTGATGTGTTGCTATATGTTATTCATTATTGAAATGACCTTCAGCAAAAGGGATAGTTTAGTTCATACAAAAACTAGAACATTTTTTCTTAATTATTATATGAAATTGATTAAAATAACTGATTATTTTTACACAAGGGACTGTAAATTTTGTAATAAAACAGTGATTGATAAATCTGAAGGTTAAATTACTTCTAATATTATACAGAACATACACAAAAAAAATTCAGTTAATTATTTTCAAAATCTTTTTAGTAATCGCTTTTTAGTAATCGTTTGAGCATTTTCAAAAAAACATATTTCGTGTAAAACGCGTTTTAAAGTATGACATATCTTGCTTAAAGTAACGTCATATGTTTTTACTAACACACTTGTAGTTTTTGTTCTAGTGAACGTAAAATAATAAATTTGGTATATTTATTAAGCGAATAAACGGTCTATAAAATAAAATCATAAAAAAAATTCTCAACTTTTGGCAAAATTCAAAATTTTAGCTTAGTCGGATACCTTAAGCATTTTTAAGCGAGTTGAAACTGAAGATTTTTACTACCAAGAATATTTTGGAATGCATTCATTCATGGTAGAAAATGGAATTTATTTATTAAATTTTAGTCTCCCCATGTATTCAGAGATGTTGAAAGGCATGGATGAAGTGTGATCCGTTTCAAGTGTCTCGTCTAGTTCTCCACTCAGCCTCAATAATATTATGAGCCAAATAATTTTAATGATCAAATGTTATTCCCTGAGATATTCTTTGAAAAACAAGAAATTTCGAAACATACTTCTACTGACAACAATGACAAACCTGTATTGTTATGTCATCTTCGTTGCTTAGGCCAAGGCTTTCAATCATTCACTATTACTCATTTATCCAAAAGGCGGAAGTTGGCCGAGTTAGATTCTGCCTAAATCTGTGCGATTGTGAGTCATGCACATTTTCTTGTTAAGGGTTAATATTTTTACGAATGTTTGACAACGTATGCTATGTACTGTCTACGTAAAAGGGTGCGAAGTGGGGCCTACAATTGTAAAAGATCCCAGAACCCTCAAGAAGTCTTAAGACGTCATTGCATGTATTCACATAATAGAATCTGGATAACGTTTATTAGATAAAAATAAAGGCACATAACTCTTCGAAAAGGTAGAGAGAAATTTAAAAAAATTGTAACAGCTTGTTTCAAATAGAATTAAGGAGCCACCATCCTAAAATTATAAATGAGTGTGTGATGATTTTACTGCACAATTTTAAAACAAATAATACAACTAGTTGAATACTTTCTTAACAAGGTTAAAGTAAACATCTTGTTTAGTTTTGTTCTTTCACACAAATCTTATTCCAGTTTTAATGCCTCCGTCGAGGTAGCCTAATGGTTATAGTCTCGAACTCTTGGTTGGCATGCCTTGAATTCAAGACAAAGGGGCACTGAAGACCTACCGTGTAGAGGAGCTGATGCCTATTAAAGCTATCGAGCCTCAAAGTCTTCCCGTTGGAGTAATATGGTAGTTTGGAAGGGGGGGAGCTTTTTCGGGTGTCGTCCTCATCACTTGATAGAGGTTTAAAATTGCAAGTTCTGTGTCACCTATACCCATCGTGTTGTTTTATAACGTTAAAGAAACACTCATTTCAGTTCCAATGCCGATTCGAAAGAAATTGAATTTGGAGAGTTCGAATCACAAATAAACGTGATTATTTTCTTTGATTTAATAAAATTAAAAAGAAATGTTTGTAGTTTCTAATCAAATTCATATTATTGTATTTATTTATCCAACGCCCGTGTTTGGCTTCTTGGCCATATTTAAATTATTGCGAATGCTATCATTTAGTCTCTTTGGGGTTGTTAAATAAAACCTGAATTTTATTGTTCTGCATTTTATTATTAAAAATGAAATGAAACATGAAAAGACGTTTTTCACTTTTCAGAATTTTTTTCTCTTGGGCTTTTTAAGACATTTCTTTTAATTCCAACTAGTAAAAACCTCTCCCAAAAATTAAATATAATCACTGAAACGCAATTTTGTTTTGTTTTTAAGTGAGATGAAAAATAAATCTGTGAAGCAAATGTTAAGCTTACGAAAATAAATTCCAACAAACCCAATCATTTTTATAAACCAAAAAGCACATTTTATAAAATGCAATTTTCACAAATATTTGCATCGTGGCACAAGAGCATGAAACACAAGAATAATTCAACCACTCCTCTGCTTACAAATGCAAGTAAATGTGGTTGCGAGTTTAAAATTCCAGAATTTATTCCAGATGTGGAACTTTTTTTCACGCGTCTGTCCACGCGTAATGTCTTTTCGGAATCGAAAGAAACAGCAGCGCAAGCAAAACTGACTCGCATTTCCTGCAAACGTCACTGCTGTCGCGTGGAAGAGTCAACGCTCTTTATATTTCCATCTTTTTTACTCGGCTCCTCTCTTGGGAAGTGACAACCAGTCGAGCTGAATTGTCCTACTGCTGAATAACAAATGGACTCACATGGTTATGAGGAATAGAATTTCCAGCTGCTTTTTTGTTTTGCTTCCACTGAGCACGCTCAGTACACCTGCTCTTCAAAAGAATAAACGTAAATAGAATGTAAATAAAAAGCCATCTGCTGGATGACATGTGTCGCGGTTGATATATATTTTGTGGATAAGAGACTATATATAGCTCGAAAATTCTGCATATGGCTTTTAGATGTTATTTATGAACGTCCACTACTTACCAGACATGTTTCAGACAATAGAATTAAAAATAAATGGTGAATGCTCGAAAAGGCTAAATATACAACAAAAACTGAGAACTAAATATAGTAGAATTTTAATATTGTCTTTCTGCGGGAGATATTTACTCTTGAATTTTCAGAATAAAAATTCGACTTACTGTACTGTAAGAAGCGGTATTAAAATTCATATTTACCGTTGACAGTTTGTCTTTCATCTACTTACTTAATATATATCCTACAAATCTCATTATTAAATTAAAATTAAAGTTAAGTAAGTGATTCAACACACCACACACAAATCATTTTCTCTATAGCTTTTAAAGAAAAGCTGATAACTTTTATTTGTAAAATTCATTTAAAAATCAAATTTGAAATATTCATGATTTTTGCAAAAAGTTTTCGACTAAATTGTCACTTACTTATATTTGCTGCCCTGAGAAACTTTCGAAATCTAAGATAATGTGATGGATTTGCCGAGAATTTTAAATAGAAGTTTCAAGATCCAACGTTTTGGTTCTAAATTACTCTAATGATGCTTAAAAGATATCTTCGGAAGAAATGAGACTATGGATTATTGTCAGTGTGAAGAAACATTATTGCAATAGCATTTCTCTAGACACTTTCGTAAATTATTCGACTTTAAAATATTCTAATAAGATCATTTCCATTTGGAAACAATGAAGAATCATCTTTATACACCAAACTAGTTTTTGAGCGTTGAAAATTTTCTTAAGCAGCTATAAAATATGTTGTTAGCAAAACATTTTTTTTAAAAAATATTTATGTGATAAATAGAAGCAGCCTATAAAAAGATTTGATAGAGAAAAATGAATATTATAACCTAAAGGACATAACCAGAAATCGTTCTTTTTTTCTAAACTAGGAAAAGTTTAAATTACACATAGGAACATTTTGAAGTGTTTTATTTACGTACATAAAACTTTGGATACATGAAAACTTTTTTTAAAAAATGGGTTTATAAAACTATTTTTCATAGTTAAGAATGTTAATTTTTTTGTGAAGAATTAGTTTAAAATCCCTTTCGCGTGTTCAGAGTTGAGATTTGTTTTGATACAATGTAGTCGGTGATCAAATTTTATGATGAAAATTTATTAGTTAGCATCTTATATTATATCGCCGCAACCAGACATACGAGATCGAAGCTCATTTTAAAATTTTAAAGTCCTTTCAGAATTGGTATCCATTACAAGAAAATGGCTTTAATATATCGGATTCTAAGCAGAAAATCTGCATGTCTATGCAAAAAGACATAAAAAGTTATGATATTTTTATTCAGAATATGCATTGATAGACTTACATTTACCAAAAAAGAAATCGCTGGAAAACCACATTAAAATATAGCATCAAAATTGGTTTGGGTGCATATTAAACAGAGCATCGATGAAGAATAATATATTGGTTAGGCATTACTTTGTACGCTTCTAAATGATTTGAAAACCTAAAATAATTTGGTTTTCATGCGTATTTAGATTTTTAATAATAAAGACATATATATATAATTCGAGCATTTTGACTAACTTCTTTATTTGTGTTCTATTTATTGGTACCGATTTATTGGTTTGTCAATTCTTGATATACAAAAATATTTGTTTTTCAAAGCTTTTTCGTTATAATCTGTTTCTTTTAATATCCAATAGGGCTGCGGCATCTTGTTAAGTTAAAGCATTCTTTTTTTCCGAGGGAAGGGGGGGGTGAGAAGAGGCATTATAAACCTACAACCAATTGTTCGCTTAACTATATATCAAACTATCAATGTAAACATGTCATAAAAATTTCGCACAAATTTAACACAGAACCGTGGTACAAACCTCGGGTTGGGAAAGGTCTCATAAGCCTTTCATCGCTTCAGTGGTCGATGAATGATTACTTGGGAATTAAACACTGGAAGTCTCGTGTCAGACTGACCGCCTGGCCGGAACACCTGATCATGCACCTCAGCACCCATGGTCACGAAAACTGAGATGAACACAGTAGGCCATGACTCTACAAGGGCGTGTTGGACCATTAAGTTTAGTTTTACCGCTTACATATCCTTATCCCCCTGTGGAAAATGTACAAAATCGTGAATTAAGTTGCCAACAGTCACTGCAAAACTCCGTAAGTATATTAATTCATTGAATTCAAGATATCATTGACTAAAGCATCTTTTAAACAATGTTATGAATTTAAATATTTTATCAATTCCATAACTGAAATTCAATCTTAATTTTGGAGGATGAAAATGCTGAATTGAAAATGAACAAATATTCGTTTCGAAATATAGAAAGTGTTGCCAACTTCTCAAATCTAAAACTGCTTACTTTCATTTAGTTTTAGCTCTTATTTTCTTAAATACCTTTAAATTTAAGCTCGACTGATGGTATCTTTTTCCTTCATTTCTTTTGTATAGATCTTTACATCATTTAAACTCTTGAATTTGAATCTAAGAGAATTTCTGTCTTTATTATTTGCGATTATATATTTTTAAAATATTTTTTTGCATGTAATTCACTTTGTTAAAGAAAACTAACACAAACAAATTGAAAAAATGTGTAAAAAAATATACTTAATCTATAAATAGTGCCAATACAACTATTATTAATATTCGCAATCAATTGAATGAAAAATACTTTTATATCATGGAAAGTTTAGACAAAATTCGACAACTTTCAAGTTTCATTCTTGTGACTTGATCATAGTCCTAGTTTGTATTTATTGTGACATCACACCCAAAAAACAATCAAGTCAACCCATTCGAAAAATCATTCTTTGATTTTTTGAATAACATTTTTTTAGTAGAATGATTAGAAACTGATAACGTAACACAGGAACATGAATTTTAAGAAGTCATTAGGCAAAGCAAGGGGGGAGGGATGGATAAATTCATGTGGTGTCATAATCATCTAAGAACTGCAATCACATGCTTCCAGCCAATCAGTTCATAAACTCGTATGACATCACAGTTATATGAAAAATGCCGTCAAGTGTTTCCAGCCAATCAGTTCATGTTTTAGGTGTTGCCAACGTTTGCTTTGTGTAGAAACTTTCTTTTAAAAAGTAAATATTTGTTAACAATAATAACGTACAATGAAACGCGAGCGGGCTTATCCGCGTTTTTCCTAACAATCCTCTTGAGAAAAAACTTTCTTTAAATATTATTTAATTGAAAACTTCCTCCCGAAAAAGAAGACGCGGAAGATGTAAATTATGTTAGTATTTTTAAGGTATCCAACTACTTGGGACAACGTTTGCTTTTTTTTTTAAAGAAAAATGGAGATTTGGGGATTTTTTTTGTTGTTGTTTTTTATTTGTTTGGTACATTTTAAGAAAAATATGCTAAAATTAAGAGGAGAAAAAGAAATTATGAATATCAAAACGGGAAAAAATGTGTAAAAATTGACAAAAAAAATAACATAAACGCAGCCCTTTCTGTACCAAAAGTTTGTGAACAAATTTTCAATTTTTCAATTCCGTTGTGTTTTTAAATGCTATACATTTTTGAAATGACCTTCAGGATAACAGATATTTTAATTTTTACAAAAACTAGAGCACTTTACCGAAGTTATTATATGAAATTGCTTAAAATAATAATGATTATATTAACATAAGGGACTGTATTTTTTGTAATAAAACAGTGATTGATAAATATGAACGTTAAAACACTTCTACTATTACACAGAACAGCACAAAAAATTTCAGTTTATTTATTTTCAAAACTGTTTTAGCTATCGCTGTCCTCGTTTGAAGAAACACACGCATTTCGAATAAAACGCCTTTTAAAGTAATATGACATCTTGCTAAAAGTAAGGGCATCTGCTTTTACTAAAACACTTGTAGTTTTTGTTCTTGTGAACGGAAAATAATAAACTTGGTATTTTTATAAAGATAATAAGATGATCTATACAATAAAATCATTAAAAAAATTGTTAATTTTTCGCAAAATTCGCAATTTTAGAATAGTCGTATACTTTAAATATTAGCTTCCAGGTTCGAGTAAGAGAGAGAGGTTCGAAGCTAAAGAATAATATGAAGATTAACGTACGATAAAACGAGAACACTTCAAAGAATATTTGATTAACATTAAGATTGACGATTTGGTCAATTAGCTGCTAAATTGGATTCGATCCGTTTGAATTGGATTACCTTAAAAATTATCTTCAAATATAAGAAAGTGTATTGTGCCTGGAAATACTAAGTGTAAGTGATCCGATTTATTATTTATCTCTTTTGCCTCACGATTGCTCCCATATTTATCATTTGGTGCATTTCTTAACTTAGATTACTGATTTTCTGTTGTTGAAAATAGTAAATAATTTGCGCTGTTTTGACTATGTGGCTAGTTCTCCTTCTAACTCTCGCACGCTAATGGATGAGATAGACCATCCATCACAACATAAGTAAGCAAAATATATTCGATTCTAAAAAGTATATCTATATAATATAATTTATTTTAAATTTTGAAAAACTTTTCGCGAAAAATTTTAATGCTTGAATATTTTACCCTTTTATAAAATTAGAAATTTTGTCTAAATTTAACAAGTACAACGACAAATACATGTAATATCAGTTTTGAATTCAATGAATAACGCCAGATTGACTCTTTATTACATGACGGTCATGAAAACCAATCCATTCCTCTATCATTATACTGGACATATGAAGTAAAAACGGATGAAAATAATTATCCTTGAACTTTTAACCTCATAATTCTACCATTCATTTCCTTATCTCAAAAATAAAATAACTGAGGTAAGAGTTGAATAGAAAAAGTAATTTGTGGTAAGAGTTTCAGATGAATATTGAAAAATAAAAATTAGAAGTTAATTAAGCACAATAAAGTTTAGAACAGAAGGTCGCAGATACAATAGCTGATCCTAGTTTACTAAGGAATTGGAATCAGGAGTTCAGTTTTAGTTTGGGGATATTTCTATTGTTCTTGAAATCTAAAGAATTCTAGTTAAGCCTCTATAAAAAAGGGGGCTTTCCAGTTAACAAGGCCAATTAAAATAAAAGAATTTTACCATGGAAAGGACATAAAGGATATTAAAACAAAGTTCGAAATAAATAGAATTGTTGCTGAAGTTGAAGAACAAGTCCTGGAAAGTCACTGCAGACAATTTTCAAAAAACCGAAACTTCTCTTCAATTTTTAAAAATATATAATTAAAAAGATTGGTTTATTTTTAAGAAGAAAATTTTGTCTTTAATAAGCTTAATTCATGACGACCGCGTGATATAAGTAATCACGCATGTTCCCCATTGAATTCAAAACTGACATTACACTTGTAGTTGCTGTTCTGGGTGTAAAATTTATATAATATTAAATTTAATGAGTGTGTAAAGATGTTTAAGTATTAAGATTCTTCAAAGGATTTTACAAAAATTAATTAAAAGTCTTTCATTGCATGTACATTTTTAACTAAGTGCAATTTTGTTTCACTATGTTGCTGTTGTTGTCTTATCCAAAACGGTATTACAATACCGAAGACCTTTGCTAATAAAGCAATTGATGATCCGTAGTGCTTAGGTCTATGCTGTGGAGTTTAGCCAACATAAAGAGACAATTAAAAATGTGATTAGAGGATAGTTGAGTGTCAGGACAGTGAGGATAAGAATTGTAACTTTTTTGGTCTTCAGGGGATATTTTCATCCCTTTAAAGTGTCTTTACGTAGTCTGGCTACGGTAGTTGAAACTACTGTTGCAGTTAAGTTCTGGAATGAAGTGCTTCTTAACTGGATGGTGTGATGTTTCAGATAAATAAAGGTAGTGTGATATTTATTAATTTAAATATTTAGTTTATTTATGTCGCAGACATCAATTACTGTAGATTACATTCTGAGGTTATTAAACTATTGTTTAGAATTATAAGAGTCCAAGTTTTGTTGTTGGTTAGGGAGGAGACCCCCGGGAATAAAAGGGGGTCGGCATCCTTACCCTTGAGTTATATCCGGTTCGTGGGCGGAGTGAAGGAAATCCTTATGGAATCGACGGTTGCCGCGAAGTCCAAGACAAAAATCGCAATATTTTTTGGGTACAGATGTTCTTTGCACGTGTTGATCATATCCAAAAAGAAGCCGGTTCACAGCTGTGTGGCGAGAATCGTTACAGTCTCTATCATTACAATGGAAAGTGAGCTTACTTCTGGCTATTTCATTAGCATCGGTAAGGATAAGTTTATTGGAAAGTTGAAGGGAATTTCGAGCTTCTTTGGGAAGTTTATTTGCCTGCCCATTGCCGAAAGTGTCTACGTGGGCCGGTATCTATTGCAAACTGCCAATGTGCTTTGTTATTGTTGACAAATAAGTACCTTTTAAAAGAAAGTTTCCATTAAAAGCAAAAGATGACTAAAGCAGAGCACACTAATTAAATTACTGGAAACACACAATGGCATTTATTATGTGGCTGTGACATCACAATAATTTTTGAGCTGATTGGCCGGAAACCCGTTATTGCAGTTATCATGGGACTATGACGGCACATGAATTTAGCCCATTGCCTTTTTGTTAACTCAGAGTAAAGAATCGTCTCATGATTTTAAATACAATAAATTATATTTCCACAGGGAAGCAAATTTTATAATATTAACGAATAAAAGGCCCATTTGCTTAATGCAGCGTTTCTCAAACTGCGGGAGACGTGATATCTGTACAAGGGAGACACGAGCATATTGAAAAATCGAAAACAAAAAAATCATTTTAAAAAATTATCAATTTACTGAAAGTAAACAAACAAATACATTCTGACATAGAATGCACATTTACACTGATATAATATACTTATAAATGTGTCAGCACTGCACAATGTATTTCCTAATAAATTTAACAATACTAAGTTAAGAACAAGTTTAATAATTACCAGTGACACCATGGGCTTATCATATTAAAAAATATATACAAAAATTAACACTTATCTTGATAATTTGTACTGTTTATAATTAATCCCTTAACTGTCAATTTAAAGTTACGCGATTCGCTCCCCAATGCCACTGTTTTCCATGTAAGCACTCGTATGTGATGCATTGAGGAAGATGGAATAAATAAGCAAATCCTTTGAAATAAGTACATCCTTCGGAAACACTGTCAAAGTCCTTTTATTGCATTCCAAAGTCTTTGAATAATTTTATGGATAGCAATGTACAGAAAAGATCGTACTTCGAAAAGACGAATATATACTTCCGGAGCAATTAACGCTTTGGCTGAGCGAGATGTTTATATACGACAATGGCACTTCAAGTCGTATTGTAACTTTAGCGTCAAAGTATATATAGTATTGTTGAATTAAATACATTGTTTTTGTATTAGGTTTGAACTGAATATTGTTCATTATTATTAATAGTTTGAGAAGCACTGGTTTAATTTAAGATCTAATTGACGAAGGCTTCTTCCAGGTATTTCTAAAATACGACACTTCACCAACAGAATTTATAATTTTTAGGCTCAAATAGTAAACATCATAACAAACTTTCATGCCAAAAATTTTGTAAATAAATTTTATATAAACAATAATTTAACAGTATATTTTTAAAAATTTATTCAATATTTTTTATACTTTCTTTACATTATTTCTTACTTGTTTCTTCAAATATGTAAAGTAAGTTCTGTACATGTTCATCGCCAATCCGTACGATGGTTGATGCAAATTCAAATCCAGAATCTATTAAGCGATCGTAGTGGAGAGTAATAAGATCTGTTTAAATTAAATTGAATTGGATCTCAATATTCTCCTCTG
>BMAO01000531.1:0-30803 GCA_019973975.1 Trichonephila clavata
TTTTTTTAAATATACTTTCAGAATAAACTTTTTTAAGTGATTTTTTCATTAAAACTGAAGCTTTTGAGATTTAAGTTTCTATTATCTGTAATTCTTATATTATAACTTGAATGGTCGTGTTTCAATATCTAGTAGTTTCTCGTGTGACTTATATATATTGTTATGTGCATTTATGAATGTGTTGTTCAGTCTAATTTCTAGAACATGTACATAAATTATAATTATTTTTAAGTGTGACCGGGCTCAACTCTAATACTCTAGGCTGGCAATTAAAATGACGGCTTTGTTATAATGTTTAAGATGACATTGTGCAGGTCTTAAAGTTTGTCGAGGGGTTCAAGTTTGATTTTGAGATTATTCTGGAAGGCCTCTGTAAGTTAGTCTCTGACACCGCCTTTTTTGTGTTTCTTTATAGGTGATTGTGTTACGCTTTCGAAGGTAGATACGCGGCTTAGAATAGGTTGGTTCATTGTCCCCCCCCCCTAATTGGTAAACTTAGAAGTCGGGGACTGGAGTGGAATTTAGTAAATGTTTCGCACAATCTGATCAAAATAGGATCAAAAGGCAACCTGTCTTATAATTTACTTGTTGACATCGGTCGCTTTGTGGTTTTGGTAGTAGGTATGATCGAATCAAAAACTCATCGACAATGCAAACCGACACAACGTTTTAGCTATTGATGCGCATGTAGTTGCGATGCAAGGGAAGTTCCAGTATGTTACATATGTGTGTGTTTGTGGAAATTACGCGCATTTACACTCTCGTGTAAACACGTGATGGGGCGTAAGAAATATATGGCAATGAAAATTCATTTGTATTGCATACTACTGCAAAAGTGTACGCTAATATCACCCCTCCGTCATTGCCAAGTATGTATGAAAGTTAATGGGACCATTTTAAACAGTTTTTAAGTGCACATTGATCTTATCGACGACATTGTTAATAAGCATTTTGTCTTTCCAATCATTTCTTATTTTGTGAACTTGTATTTCCTCATGACACTCCAACGCCCATCAATCTCTGAACAATAGATGACTGTCATAGTGCCCTGTAGAAACCCTTAAGGTTCGTACAGGTCATTGAATTGTTAAAATTCAACGCAGTTGAATCCGTAAAAAAATAAACTTTCTCTAACTCAATTAGTGCATCAAGATTTCTAAAAAAAATTATCTATGAGTATCTATGTTGTGATCAAAAGCTGTCATGACTGTTTTGTACAATTTTAAGCAAAATGATTCATTGATACACTGTAATATCTTACTTTTCTGAATCTCAGTTTGGAAAAAAACTCACTATAAAGTGGATAAAAAATAGAAAATTAGTAGCTTTGAAACATAACTAAACGGCTTGAAAAATTTATAATTAAGTGTACAATTAAACAAGGAATAAAATAGGACCGCAAAATATTATGAAAACATTTGTAATATATTTAATTATTGAAATTAATACTTTGATATTAATTCCTTTGAAACAATTTCAATGATATCACTTAAACAATAATATGCATTTATCTATTTTGAGCAAAAGATAAAGCTCTAATATTGATTCCTTGAAGTTATCTTGTCATCCTAAGACATCGGAAAATACTTCAAATCCTTTAATCTTAAGTTCAACCACCTTATTCAGAGTCTTTAAAGCCTCTCAAAGCATGTGCTTCGATTTTTCTTTATCATCCGCAACTCATGCATAGTTAATGAGGATAATTAAAGCTCTGCCTGCAGTGCATGTCTTGCCTATTTTGAGGGTCTGCATTGAATTAAAGATTAAGTTCAGGATTTAATGAGTCAATTCTCTTTCAATATACCAAAGTTGAGAATAGGGTTAACCGATGATCCCGATTTTAAAATCACTCGAAGTGTTTTCGAGGAAATCTAAGAAGAGAAAAATGTTTTTAATGCATTGAAGCCTTTATAAAAATAAAAGAAATTTGAAAATATGAATGCATTTATCAATCAATTTCCTATAAACAAAGGATAATGTCATGAATTTCAGATTACCCATAAAGAAATATCAAGTCATTTTACAGCTTTTTTAATATAAAATATAAAAATAATATATGAAAAACGATGTAAATGAAAGAAATTGAAACAATGAAAAGATAATTAGAATTTTAATATTTAGTTAAAACTACAATTCACAGAAATCGTTGCATATACTTACGTTTTATGAAATACATATTACAAGATAAGTATTTGAAAATTAATTCATTTATGCACATAGTACGAAGTACATAATATATTTGTATATATTTTAGTTTTCTCCGACCCTTCGGTGTGTCATGGCGATCAAACGATGCTGCAGGCCGGCTTACCGACGTAAAGGCAGCGTAAGACGCTTTGTAATGCTCGTTATCTGGAGCTTTGAGAGGTCCTCGTTGGTGCAACAGCGAGCAAGAAAATCTGGAATGAAGTCTGATAAATAGTCTGGAAAAGTCTAGGAGTGTCTCTTGAAGTGCCTAAATCTCTCGTTTTCGTGTCTCTTTAAAGGCAGAATACGTCGCTTTTCAAAAGGGACACATTATACCGAATATTTTCTCTTTGAAAGTAGCCGAGATAACCATTCGGCTATTAATTCTTATGACCCCTCACGTAGTGTACTTTGAAGCCGGAGGTTGGGAGAGGAGTTACGCCGGTCACTTCTGAGTCTGCTTTACCAAAAGGCGGTCGAAGTCGCATTGGTCTCAAATTTAAATGTTAGTATTATCCTGTCTTGGGTAACTTTTTCCACACAAAATTACGTGGTCTTTGGGAAGTCATTACTTCCATAGCAGGAAGTCGTTTCGTTCGTACAGACCGTTGCAAAAGCTCAACACATTATTAGCAAACGTTTTATTTTAATTCGCTAGTATGGAGTTAAGGAAGGAAAGCAGAACATAGAACGTAAAGTATCAAACCCATACTTTAATTATCAAAAAAACCTTAGGGTTTTGAATAACAGTATATGTACAAAAATTCAACATGGAGAAATATGAGTTTGAAGTTTTCATTCCATGAATAGCATGATATAATATTCATCGAATAGTCTGAAACATTTATGAAATATTAATTAGTTTATTTAATACTACTTACAATAAAAAATTGCACAAATGTAGAACAATTAAACAGTATACTGCCATAATGAATATATAGAAAAAAAAACGAATGAAAGATCAATATTTTATAAAACTTTATCTTAGTAATTATTTTAAAAAAAATACACACACTTCAGAGCTTATTCCATGATCAGAGCTAATGCACAACATGTACAAAAGAGGTGTATGCCTTTATTCTATATTTCCATGATTTTAAAAGTCTTCGCATATTAAATATTGTACACGAATGAAAGCAAAATCAAATAACAATTTATAAGTAAAATATATCAAAATCTAATAACTGCATATCTGCATTTGTTTTAACAAATATCTTAAAATATTTTAATAATAAAAGTGTTGAATTTCACACACGTAGGATACATATATATATAACACCAAAAACAAATATATAAAAATGGGAGAGTTTTTCTATTCTTGCGAATTAGATATTTAATTATCTGAGTTATCAAAATGAGATTTAGTATTAGTGCTTGGGAGAATCTGTTTTGAAGTTTTAATTTTATTCATAATAATATAATAAAAAGAACGCACAACTTTTAAATCTGGACCAAATCCATTTGATCTTCCAGTAAATAATTCACAAACTAGAATTTTTGCATGAATTGCACAATTTTTTCTTAAAATGATTTATTACTGCATGCATAATGTCAATCTCATTGATGCGCATTAGAAAAAATAATTAATTCATTTTCATCAGTCTCTTTTCTAGCAGATTATCTGAAATGTAGGCGTGGTAGTTGCTGTTTAGCATCAAACATTGCTCTATTACTTAATGAAAAATGCAGGTAAAGCTTTGAAATTTTGCAGGCATATTTATAAAGATTCGGGGTATCAAATAAGCCGATAAAATTTTTTTCGACAGTTTAATAATTTTAGGGTGTCATATCGCCTTTTAATCAGCTAGTATTACAAGTAACCCATCCGGTATAGTGGTTAGTTACGCTCATAGCTCTGCCGGTCTCAAATTCCAGAGATTTCATGGATTCTTATAAATAAATAGTAACTTTGCGGCATTAGGGGTACTCTACATAGCCGTCCAGCTGCAAATCTTCTCGTGAGTCGGAATTAAGGGGAAGAGAGGTGTTCTCCCTTAAAATTTGTTTGAAACCTAGATAAATTGTACTGTCGCATGCATGCTGATCTAAGCTACAGCTAACGACCTGCATACATCTAACCCTTTGCCGTGATGAATTTCGTCTGCCTCGATTTGGCATCATCATACAAGTGGCATTAGTAACAGCAGTATTTCCGTTATAATAATTTCTGAGTTATAGCTTCAGAATTGTTACCTATACATTTATTCATAAGTAATGCTTATAAAAATAAAGTTGTTCTTAAAATATATTTTGACTCATATTTTTAAGGTGCTTTCTTGTATCTAAATGTGATATATTACATAAAAAATTTATTAAATGAGTATTTATCTTATTAGAATTAAAAAATATCATGGCACATGTATGTTTCTGAAATGGGAAAAATGAGCCCAGTTCCAGGGCCTCGCCCTCCGTTGGGGGGGGCGTATTGTTCTAAACTCTGTCTTAATAAGATCATGATCCGGATAATTTTAATGTGGTTAAATATTAGTACCTTACATATTCTCCGAAAAACAGGAAATTTCAAACGGCAGGCAAACTGGCAAAAGTGGTAGGATTAATTACACTGTTAATTTGATGACCGTTGTCTATCTGTAGACTTAGGCCTAATACCAAAATCATTCAACTTATTTAGTCTAAGTGCGGTCATAGGTTGAGTTGATTTGTGCTTATGTTTGAGATTATGAGTACTGCACATTTATTTTTTTCAAATTATCATTTGAACGAGTATTTTGGCAATGCATGTTTTTTATATACTGTCTACTTTTGAAAATCTCAGGTAAGGCCTACTTTTGTGATAGGGCCCAGGCCCTCAAAACTTTTTAATTTTTTTTTGGCACAGAGCCTCAAAAAGTCGTAAGATGTCCCTGCCTAAGAAGTATGTTCTTATACAGTGGTGTGGTTTTCTCTGGTGAAAATACACACTCTCATATAACCAATTAGTCATTATTTAATTGTTGATACAAACATGTATACACATAAAAAATCTTTAGGACATATTTAAGGTAGCATTTCCTCTTAAAGCCCTGTGTATTATCCATCGTTTTACTTTATTAAAGTAAAAGTATTTAACATTTATACGTATGTTCTCAATAACTAGTATGACAGCTATTTTAATGATATCTCAAATTCATAATTTTTAGTTTAGTAAACATATATAAGTAACAACTATTTTTTGAAAGTATTTTTGATATTGCACAATTTTCTAGTTCTCTCAATCATTAATTTCCATTTATAAAATTGTCAATTTGACTTTAACCATTACCAAAATATTTATTTTTAAATAAAATGAAAATAAAGAAATTTATTTCAAAAATGTATATTGTACCTTTAAAGAATCATAAATGATTTATTCTAAGAGATTAAAAGAAAATCAACTCAATTTTAAGAGAAAAGTAAAGTAGCCACTTGAAAGGAAATTAAGAATTATTAAAAGTTTTATTTGTGAAAAACTTGATACTATATAAAAATAACCCTTTAAAAAGACTTAAAGTTTGCTAAACGTTCGTTTTTAGCTATCTATTTTAAGTTGTTAAGATTAAAAATTGCTTAAATTCAGAGAAGTAAAAAAGCTATGAAATATGCAAGACAATTTTAGCTAAAAGAAAATTGTTTTTATACCAGAATTTTTACGAATTATGCATAAACACATAAACAGTTATATTAAAAGAGTTTTTGCCTAATTACGTTATTTTCTAAAACTGAAAAAATACCTACATTTTTCTAATTATTTGAAAGACAATATGTGGTAAAATAATCATATAATTTTAATATTATAAGAATAGATTTTTTTGCAATTGTCATTTTATATTCTTTTTATTAAATTGTTCTTGAAGTTTGCATGTAATTATTACTATTTTAAATACTGAGATACACCATCTAGGATAAGAAAAAACAACTAGATACAATAAATCATTAGATTAGGTATAGTTTTACGCATGCATTTGAGTTCTTTTTTTAATTTTGAAAACCTTTTTTACTTACGAACCAAAATTATAAACACCTTTGTTTTGAAACAAAATTTGAATTAATAATCCAGATCGTAAGAATTCAGAATTAAAATTCTTGTAAATAAGGACCTTTGTTAATTACTTAATTAATTTGTAATTTTGGTTTATTTGTTAAGCGATTATCAAATAACTTTTTATAAGTATTAAATAAAAGTAAATATTACTATAAGCTCCTAAACCAAGTATTATCTAATAACAATTCTTCAATCTCAATTATTGTTTTTTATCAATAGTTTTTAAACTTTGAATAAAGGTAAACAAATAACTTCAATCAAATTAACACGTTATAATTTAATTACATTTAATTAGTTTAATACACGGAATGTAATGAAATCCATGTTTATAACGAAGCTGGGAATGCTTATTGTATAAAAGCTTGATGAATCAATTATCCCACAATACACAAAAAACTAGTCTTATTTAATCAAATATTCTTATCAGATTTGTTTTTATACGTATAGCAAAATATTCTTTTTAATGCAAATAAATTTGAAATTATACAGTTAATGTTTGATAATAATTATTTTTGTATATTTTTGCTTTGTATTTCTACAATAAATTATCTTTAATTTGCAGGGAACTGCTAAATTAATCTAATTAAGTTACTGAACTAAGATCATTTTTTTAAAATAAAAACTAACCTATATATAAGCGTATTTTTTTTTAAAAAATCAACTCATTCATGAGATACATTTATAAGTAATAAATGTAAATGATTTTTTTTTAAATTTTGTTTACTGAACAATTAATATGAACTTTATTTTGTAACTGAAAATGTTACAGCAAACAAATTAACTTTCCATTTATTTTATAAAGATAATCAGCTCTTTAATTTAAGAACAAAATACATAACATGTTTGAAGTCGATATTCTTATTAAACAACTTCGTTTGAAAAAAAATCTAACAATAATTATTTCAGCAACTTTTATTTTACATCTTAATTTCAATATATTAATAAATAGCTCACGAACATAGGATCACTTTGCATTTAGAATAACATTTCTATTATTTTTCTATACATAAAGAAAGTATTTCGGGATACTTTAATAAATTTATTTACCAATAAGAAACAATTAGTATTAATGAGTAGAAAAAGTAGAATTTAATTGAAGAGGATCTCCAAGAACCCCGATTTGGCAAGAGGTTCCCCTCCCTACCTTGCAGCTCTTCCTCGAAAAAATCCGTTTTATTTATAGATTTCTACAGTCATTCCCAGAATCATCCATATGGTCACTAAGCAGCCAAATTTTGTAGCCAAAAACAATGCCAATTTAAAATGCGGAGAAGACATGAAATTTATTTTTTTACTGCTTACAGCATATTGAAAATAAATAGGTCTACATAATACGTGTAAATTACAGTTTTATTATTTGAGCAATGAGTATGAACAGCTGTATAATTTGTACAATGAGGTTTGGTGCACCGTTATTCTGACTGAGGTAGCTCCCCTTCTAGTATTTAAAAATATTCAGACCATTGTCCTAAACGAGGTGAATTCATATCGTAGATATTTCGATTGAATTAAAAAAATAATATTTATTTTGTACGTTTAGCATTGGAAAAAACAATATTTTTGCATGGAAATTGAAAAAGAAATTGTGTGTTTGTTTCTAGCATCAGTCATAAGGACACCCACTTGTTCGAATGTTGTCATTAATGTCCTGCAGGAATGATTAATAGCTCTACATGCAACAAATATTGTAATTTAAAGTCAAAATTAGCTGACGGGACTAATCTCTCATTTGTACATTGCGGAGATAATCTAAATGAGGTATTTTAGATGTAACTCTATTAACGTACACAATCTCCGTTTATACCACATAATATAACCTATGAGATAATCATGATTCAAATCGTGATTAGACTAGATTAGGCCTCGGCAACTTAAGGCACGCGTGCCGCATGTGGCACGCAGTTCAATTCTCAGTGACACTCCACACCATTCCACAAATTTATCGAGATAAATCGTTCTATCTCTCTTTCTTACGTCTAAGGCATTTTTATTTAAATGCCATGCCTTATTTTCAATTATTTGTCATAAAACGATTCTGATGATTCTGCTTTCGTGTAGTTTAAGTGATTTACGTAAAAGAAGAGAAATATCCTTTGCTTAAATGTGACTTATTCTAAGCATTAAATATTCAGCTCAAATCAAAATGGTTTGGTAATACTTGCAAAAGGAATTATCACTAACTGCTGAGTCGTAAAAAGAGAAATGTTCAGAATTACTGGAAGCAAATTTTTGCGGGATTATGAAATGATCTGGAAGAAACTGAATGGTTTAATCGACAGCTATTTTAAGTTGCTGTATCTCATCCTCGAGGAATTAATCGTGTGATAAAAATTGCATGTTTGCTGATTTCCAGTTTTTGTTTTACATATTTATGTGAATCAACTTGTGTATGCATATTTTGAGTCCATAAATTAGTTGATTACCAATTGAACATTCGGAATTATTTGTCAAATTCTGATGTTGTGATATTATGATGAACTCTGCAAAGACAAGGTTCGCATTATATAATTTTAATTTTTATTTAACTGTTTTGCAAGACTATTTTTTTTGTTGATCTCTGATTTTAATGTATACTTTTAAAAAGCACATAATAGGTAGTATATGTAAAAATTTAATTTTTTATTTATGTTGTTGCAAAGGTTATATTTTACGTTGCTCATTTTATGTTAATATATAAATATCTTTTAAATGATGTATATTTATTGTATAATTAAACTCTAAATCTGTATTTTTTATCTCTATTTCTCCAACTCTGTACACACTGCCGTTTAAATCGAATTGTTTGAAATATTTCCTACGGCATGGCACCCTGAATCATATTAGTATGTATTTTGCTTGGCACACCATAGCTATAAAGTTGCCTACCCCTGAGCTACATTAAGCATGAAACTTACCACCATTGACCATAGATATTTTTTAATGATATTAATTTCGCTTATATATGTTTAAACCAACAACTGCCGAGAAAAAGTAAATAAATTCACCCCCCCCCCAGTTCCACTGATTTTCGCACAGTCGCGCGTTTTTATTTAGTTTATTGATGGAAAAGAAGAGACACACACACATTTTTTTTCAATCTACAATTGTTTACTTTCTTTACGAAAAAGGAAGAAAAATGATTAAATTGTAAAATGAAAATACAAAATTTAATGTCTAGATTTAAAATATAATAAAATTATAACTTATAGCTGTTGATATATCCTGAAACATGGTTGAGCACACGAACCAGCTTCACATTCAGTGCATTGATAGTGAGATTCAAAGCGAATATTTTTCCTTGCACAAACTCGCTGTCATATATTTTCGTACAAAAAATTAAAAGCTCCTGTTACGCACGGTAAGCAAAGTGAGAGCAAATGAATGGTCGTATAGAGCTCATTCAAACGAAAAAAAATAAGAAAAAACGACTTAGCAACGAATTTTATCATTCCTGGAATATACTATTTCAAATAGTTTTCCAACTTCTCCGAAATAATTAAATTCTTTAGAAGCAATGTCAATGTCATTTTATTTGTATTCTAAATACGTGGGACTAGTTTTAAACAGAGCAGCATAGTACGAAATGTCCTCCTTTCGAAGGACGAGTTTACACGTACGGGGCACTAAGGGCACCAGCTCAGCAGGCACTTAAGGGGTTAAATACTGATCAATTTTAAGTTAGTTTAAAATTTTTATCAATATTAGGATAAAATGGTGCATTTTGATTTTTCCGATTATTAATTGAAACGTTAAATCATATATTTTTGGACAGAATAATTTGCAGACGTTATACACTTAATATTGAATCACATAAAATAATGTAAGGCAACATTAAAAATGTTAAATGTTCTTACAAACAGGATATTTTATCCATTCCTTTGTATTATAAGGTTTTAAGAGTATACTCATTTTACTCAATAATTTGAATTGCCGAACTGCGGATCCTATATATTCTGAGACCTGTATTAAATGTGAAAGTAAACACTGTATATAGTCCCCTAATATATGTCGAAATGTGTTGGCTAAAGCTTACTTGTATGTGGAGAGCAATATCGGACGAACCGATAACCAATAACCCTAAATATTTGTACGTGTAGAGAAAAAAAAAGAATAGTGAAAAGAGCGGAGATATTTTCGCATCCTCCTTGTTTTTAAAATAAGTTTTATATCGACACAGACTCCATATTATTTGAAAGATGGCGATTCTTCACATCTTGTTGCTGACTTTTCTCCAATATGTCTTTATATATCTGACTATATTCAAAGAAATATTTGATTCCTTAAGCTACACTGATAAACACATTTTCCATATTGAGTTTTAAAAGCTACTGTCATTTATTATAATTTTAATATCTTCTTTTATTTGATTAAAACATAAGAAAGTTATTTTCTCCAAAAAGACAAAGTAAATGTCACTTTGTTAATTTCGTTCAATAAATAAAGAAAATAAATGTAATTTTGTTAATTATTTTTAATGAAAAGAGAAGAGATAAATATTACTTAGTTAATTATTTTTTATACATGTAGAAAATTAATGCCATTTTGTTAATTATTTTCTATAAATAAATAAATGCTATGTTGTTAATCATATTTTATCTTTGATTCGTGAGTAATTTATCATTTTCTCCAGTCAATCCTTATTTTATAATTTATTATATTCCAATATATGTATTTTACAATACTTTTAATATTTCAAGAATAGAGTGTTTATGAAAATTAATTATTATCTTCAAAAGGTCCCTAATTTTTTTTTGCACTATCATGCAGGAAGAGCAGTATTTGAAGCCACACCGAGTAATCCATATTCTCTTCATTGTAATATTACAACGTTAAAGTTACTAAATACCGCTAATTTAACAAAAACAATAAAAATAATTTGCTTGGGGTAAAAATGAGGGGCATAGGGATAATCCAAATTTAGTGGCCAAATTATTCGTAAATGCATGCTATGAACTAAAAAGGAGTAGCCATTTTACTGTACTTAATAAATATTGTAAAAATTATAGTGCGACTTATGTTCTACAAAAAATTCAAAAATTTTTAAATAAACCTTCACGCGCTAATTCAGTGAAATGACCCCTTAAAAAGTCCCATTTGTAAGAAATTTTGAATTTTAATTATATAAATAATACTCTTATTGAAATGTTTAGCTGGAGGAATCACATAATTTTGATACTTCCATTTTACTAGAATTACTCTAAAAATGTTTGCCAATACATGGTAAAATAATTTCGTTATTTATCTAAATGTTATCATGTTAGGAATGCTTTATTTTGAGGCAAATTTATCTGCTGAAGTATATGAAAAGTTTTTATTGTTTATAGTGTTCATTTTCGTTAGTATTAATCTTAAATACGGCAACAATGAATGATGAAACTTTAAAAATTCACACACACACACACAAATTAAATTTATAATCTTTAACTTTCATCAATACCAACCCATAATTTATAATTAATTGATTGTTATCATATAATTTAAAAAATTCAAAAATTCTTACTCGGAGAAATACTTTTAGGAAGAAATTTCTTTAATGCGTTTTATTTATTTATGCACGTAGTGCTATAAAGTTCTAGGAATATAAATATTTTTTTTTTGTCATTGTGTAAATAAAATATATTTGGAACTATAATTCAAGCATGAACGAAAAAATGTGCACTTTCAACATATCAATGAAAAAATTATAATTTCAATATTCTTTAAATACACTAATATCAAGTAATTACTTAATTATTTTTATGAAAAATGTTCTTAATACAATTATTTACGCATGTGTAGTGAGTGCCAACAGTATAAAATTCAAGTAATTAGCGATATTCGTATGGCCATTAAAGATCTTATCAATCCAATACATTCCACACATTCTCTATATATCTTCTCTATAAATACGTAATTCCATATTATAGTATGATAATTTTGTAATAGTATATGGATGATTATGAACTGGCAGCGTACGATTGAACAAGCATTTGCATATCTGAAACAGAATGCTAATCTATAACATTCATCTGTCATATCGCCTTCAGATCATCGTTAATAATCGCAACGCGATTCGAATACTACCTATTCAGATGCGACATAGCTAAATATAAAAACATCGTTTAAACCTAATGCTTTACACATGATTATGCATTGCTATTTTTAAAAACCCCGAGACCGGTCAACCCAAGAGTGGTCACGTGAGGCACTGAGTGACCCTAGTGTCACGAAATATTTAATTCTGGGAAAACTGTTTATTTGATACCAATGAACTTGTCAGTATCCTTCACAGGAACTTAATTGTATTTGTCATGTATCACCATCTTATTGGGAGAGGCAAACATATTTTTTTTAATAATTTTAATGTATTAGGGGTGGCTGAGTTACACGGGCGACCACATTTGTTCTAAAATATTTTCTATTAAACGTCTACATTTTCCCCTTGTAAACGCCTCAGATGTTCTGATTACTGTGTTGTATGACTCACTATGGTTTATAAATGTAAAAGAGCAGAATATAAAAAAAAGAACTGGGCATTTGGATCTCTATTGGATGAAGTAGAAACTAATCATGAAATCATGAAGTAGAAACTAATCATGAAGTAGATATTAATCATGAATTTAAGTAAAGCGATGGACATGAAACATTTGAATTTAAATGAACATTTTCAAATGTTACCTAAAAAACTCCATCAAGAAAGATATGAAGCCAAAAGTGTACAAGACACACACTACGTCCTGTCAAAAAGAAACAACCAAGTAAAAGTTCAATATACTATTTGTCGGTGATCAAAAAACAACAGAACTACAATAACTGTAACACAATAAGACAATTTTGCCTGCAAATACCATCCCAGTAATGTTAGCGAAAAGCGTCTGTGATTTTTGTCCTTCATTAAAGTCATGCACATTTGAAACATTTTGTTTCGGTTTGATTGGATTTTTTTTCAAATAATCAAAGAAAAATTTAAAAGTCCTAAAAAGCAGGCAATATAATTTTTCTTAGTAAAATTATTCATTGTAATTACGGCTTTTATCGTGTACAATAAAATAAATTACAAAAAAAAGAATGGGAGTGACTGAGTCATCCTGCGTAACCTGTAACGTTATTATCGAGTGTGTGACTTCTCCCGGGTTAATTGCCAAGCAAACTATAGGTATAATAATAATATATTGTGACGAATTTTGTGTTATGACTAGTTTAAACGGTCTAAATGTTTTATATCTGGATGTGTAATACGCTAATATTAATGTTTGTTGTATTCATTTTATTCTAAAATTGCAATATTCGCAAGCACAGCCGTTCCTTAGATTATGATGATGATCCAATGGAAACTTACAGAGCCAAGTTAGCATCATTTTAGGCGTTACTTTGGCGACTTGAGGAACATATTAGAGAGTTGACGACCATGCTGGCGATCATTTTTGGCGAATTGAAAACCATATGGATGCTTCTCGATATTACTGGAGAAATCTAATATCACGATCTATGACATAAGTGGATTTTTTGATAAAAATTGGTGTTGACTATAAATAAGCAGTCGTTCACTGAAACTGAATTAGTACAGTTTTGAGCGTCGAAGGGCAGAGTGATTGCTTGGGAATATTTCACGTATTTATATTTCTAGGCACTGATAGTTGTCTGAGTGTTGTAGAAAGTGTGAAGATCTTCTGCGATTTATTTTGCAAATTTTACTGTTGTATCCTGCATTTTTAAGGATTGTTTTCCGACCATAAATTTTCATCGCTCCTGAAGAACTGTCTTGCTATTTAAGACTGATAGCATATTATCCTCAAACCGTGATCTACGTAACAAAATTATAACAAAATTTCTTAATTAACATTGAAAAAAGCTTTTTTTTTTATTCAAACATGTTTTTCTCTATGATGATTATCACAGATCATTCATTAAATATGAAATATATACAAAATACTTATAACTTAAAGTACATGTAAGATCCAATACAAACACACACATCACTTATTATCACATAAAGAATTTTAATTAATGAATCCATTACGGAGTATTTTGTTACTTGTTTCATTAGAACAAATTTTATTTTTTTTATTAATGTGCTACATTTGGCACTGATTGGTTAAGTCACAGTTTGACTTTCGATAAATAATACGTAACAGTTTTTGGCAAAACCTTTCACAAGTTTCAACAGCAATTCAACTCAGTTCAGTAATTCAACTCAATTCAGTTTCAACGTATATGCCTACGCAGGGAGACAAGATTTCTAGAATGCCTTGTGATTATTCCTTTTGTGCTATTTTGTTCATGTTTATAAATTAAATAAGGGAAAATACCAAACAGAAAACCTTTTGAGAACTAAAATTTATTAAAATGAAGTATTTTAGGTAAAGTTTGATAAAAAGTGTACTAAAATCTAAAACACTCTACAAGAAATTCACAAATTTATATATTTAAATTATTTCTTCTAATATATATTTAATACAATTATTAAGAGAATGAACTAAAGTCTAAAAATATTTACAATTGCCAAAGAAAAGACTTTGGCTAATAGCACATTTTCTGGCAGTAAATTTTAAAAAATGCAAGGTGCTCGCAAAAATCAACTGTTAAAAAAATATATTTGTTAGAGCTAAATCCTTAGTTCATTGTCTTTATCATACTTTAAATAACAGGCATACAAAATATGAAAGAAATGCATCCATAAATACTCGAGATATGAGGTTTTAAGTATTATAATTTTGACACATTTTGACGAATTTTAAGCTTTGATGTATAATTTAATAAAATAATGCTTAATATCAGATATTTAAAAGTCTATGCTATAACGTTATAGCATAGACTTTTCTATTTTTCTGTCTTATGACTTTTTTCTTCTTGGCTGATCATTTTTTTTCCTACACAATCTTGTAAATATGAAATTCACACACATAAAAAAAGCTTTGAACTTAAGAAAAAAATTGAATTAAATTGAGGTAATTAAAAAGCGTAAGCATATACATTATAATAGTATATCTGAACGAAAACACACTTAAGATATGTTATCACTTCTCTAATTTACCTTTCAATCAGGCAGAATTATATGTTTTTAAAATGAACATCAATCTTTATTGCCATACTAAAAAATGATGATATTTAACGGAGACCAGAATTTTTTGACTTGAATTTCCTCCTCGAATTAAATCAGTACATGACCATAAGACAATTGTCGCTGTATAAACGTGAAAAATTTACTCTGTGCTTAAGCGTTTACTTGTTTGACATTAAACTGATGGTAATAGATAGCGAGATAAATCATTAGTTTGTATCTATTCAAAATAACTTTTGCTGGTTGTAAACTTTGAAAAAGCTTTCAGAAAATGGCTCTTTAATCATTTAACCTTTTTAACAGGAACAAACTTAAACGTTCAGGAAAAACATGTGTTGTTATTTTTGCACTTTAAATAAAAAACATATTAAAAATAAATATTTTTTGGAAAAATTTATAGTAGTTATGGCAAATCCTTAATATTCATATATATATTTTATCAGGGAACCGCCAGTAACTTGATTTTAATTTGAAAAAGTAAGCTATGTTAATCTGACAATGCGAGAAAAAATTTTTTAATAAAGTTTTGACAAAATTCTAATAATTTATTATCCTTATCCCACATTCATAAATTTTTATCACTAAAAATAATATTTTAAAATTTCATGCATTTAAATATTATTTTTAGTGTAGTGCAAATGTAATATATATTGATAATATGTAAATTACTGTTCTTGAATGCGAGTAAATCTTTTATTCTTCAATTAATAAGCCATCATAGAAAGCAAGAAAATATTTTCAACTTTCCCTTTAATCAGGATTGCTCATTTATGCAGAAGTCGAATGTGTCAATCTAGAATTAAATGTCATATTCCCAAGAGAATGACTGATGCCTGTGCTAAGAAAATTAAATTAGTTGAGCTGCATCTCCCCTTGTGTGAAAAGGGGGACACATGTCATTAGTTATGACGGAAAGAGTAACAAAGCTAATGTCGTCTTCATTTTATCTTCTAAAGTGATAATAAACTTCATTGCTCATTTCTCTTCTTCAGGGAATGATTTGAGTCAAGATGGCCTTAATGCAAATCTCCCAGTATGTAATCCGTCCCGAAAATCTCTGCGGGCTTAATGACATAGTCAAATCTTGAAATTTACTGATAGAGCTTCAGACTTGGCCCTTTGAATTTCTTCACTTCATATCAAATTATAGTAAAAATAATACGTGTGTATAAATTTATAAATATATTTTAACCCTCTTAACTGGTCAGTCTTTTTGTCTTGTTTCAAAAACTTCAAAATTTTGCATTGCATACAACTAAGCAGACTACTTAACTGAATGAGAAAATGGAAGAAATTTTAATTTTCAATTTTAAAGTTTTCACATTATTTTTTTTTATTCATTTGCTTTTTAGAAGTACAATCTGCATCTTAAAAATGATGATTCATATATCTTAAAATAATTTATCTCATACTTACGAAAAAGTTATATTTTGGTACTTATTTTTAAACGGTTGTGGGTGCATATATGTGCACACATTTGGAAGAATGGTGTATAATACAGTCTTACATTGTGATTGGGATAGATCCTTATAGATTTTTTTTCGATTATAATTCAATTTTTACTTCTTCACAAACATCTAATAGCGCATTAACTTGCGAATACCTGTCCCTCATTGAAAATTTTAAAGAATCTAAATTCCTGCATTCAAAGAAAAATTCTTACCCATCATGAAGAAAATCCTAAATGCGAACGGTTAGCTCAGCAGTACCATAAACAAAATGCACTTCTTAAAAATACTAGCATTAATAACCTCGCCGTAAGAATTAAAAATACGATGCAATCAAAAAGATAGAAAGAAAATTTTAGTATCTGCATTTTGCTTCCAGGAAAACCGGTTGTGTTCAAATTTTATATTCGGGGTGTACGGATAAACAAATTAAACACAAAACATTTTTATTTGTAATTTCAACACTAATTAGAGAAATCTTTTTTTTCCACGACAAAACGTTTTGTTACTAAAATAAGTATTTTTTTATGATAAATACTTTAGAAAATTTTAAAATTTAAAATCTAAATTTAAATTAATACTAATATTTTTTAAATGCTTCAGCAGAAAGAGAGAGCCTTAAGTTACTGATTTTTTTTATGAAAATTGGTATGTAAAAGAAATATATAACCAACTTTAACTTTGAAATATTGTTAGTATACATATATATATATGAGTGAATATTAACGTTGCACTATTCAGCTACACGAGGGCTTTTGGCGACGGTCCGCGTAATTTTGGATATATATGAATCATAACTGGCTATGAATTTAAATTAAATATTTTTATTCTAACTATTTAATTCTCAAATTTTTATATTCAATATCCAAACTAATTCAAAGATGAAAAATTAATAGTTTTACATTATTTTTCATTTATTTGTTTAGGAAATTTACATGTCGGAAAGAGCTGTAATTAGAATACATCTTTTAGAATAAAATTAAAGAGAGAATTTATCAAAGGTCAATGGGAGATATAAAATATATTTATTCTCAAAGTAGTTATTGTTATGAAGTCATTATTGCTCCTTAAATTTAGATTTGAAAACAAAACAAATGTCGATGAAAAAAGATTTTAGATAGCATAATGTTCACATAGTGTGTAAGATATCATGCTAGTTTATTACCAAGAAATGTGAAGTAACTTCAAATATAGGAATTGCATCGAAGAAAAAATAAAATATTTATCACAAATAAGAACGTTATAAGTAGAGGTGCTTCCCTTTTTTTCAATTCCTACAATTAGCTCACACCATCTGTATATTTATTTATAAATTTATCTCGTTAAAATTTTCAATTATTAATAATATTCTTTCTACTCACCCAATCAAGTTCAAATAAATTTTTTTAAGTTTGCAGTAGATGACACTTGATGTTAATTTTTTTTTAAAAATATCAAATGATTAATTATCAGTTATATAATTTAATTAAATTAATTACCAGTTTTCTACACCAACTTAGATTTATCCCCATTGTTGTAACAATGTAACTGTTAAAACAATGACAAATGTTGGCATCGAAAACCGGTTTTTCAGCCAAACTAGCCAATCCGTGTGTGCATAGTTACAACAATGCAGACAAATCATGCTCTTTTTTTCAATTCCTACTATTAGTTCACTCTCTCCCTATATACATACATATATATATATATATATGGAAGAAATTTATATAAAATATAGAACATAACAGGAAATAAAAAATTTTAGAAAAAATAAGATCAAATCTAATGAAATACAATAAGAACCTAGCGAGTCAAAATGCAATTTCGGACTTAGACCGAATAAGTGGGGTTAACTAGTTTGAAGGCGCCAACCTTCCCTTTGCAACTCGTAGGAAAGACCAAATAAAATAAATAGAAATTTAAAGTATAACAATTCTAAAGTATAAAAAATCCAAAGTATAAAAAATCCAAGTATAAAAATCTCATAGAAATATGAAAGAACAACGACTACTATTAAGCAAAAAAATTCTCCCAAAATGTTTAAGCAGAAAAATATCAAAAGAATTACCCAGTAAAAGGATTCTTCCAAAAAGATTTTAAAACTTCTGCATTCCAGGAGATCCAACACTCTTGAAACCGATGGAAAGCTTTTATATGTTGTGATAAAAATCTAAATTGCACTTAAACGCATCCTTTATACCAGCTTGTAAGGAAGACGCCAAGAAAGATTACATTCAAATTTGGTAGGCTATAACTTGGTTGGTTGTCACAAATGTAGAAAATTGGTTGGTTGTCAAAATGTAGAAAATTGGTTTGGTTGCTAAAAATGTAGAAATTTTTCATTTTATAAGATTTTTAAGAAGGGTGTGGAAAAAATAACCGTGTGAAGAGTGTTAAAACAGATTCTTCACAGCAAAACCACTAAAATGCTGACTTTAAAACCCTATTGTTGTATGGTTTTGAAATCAGAAATAGCAAGACGATTAATGTATTTGATAATATATGTTCTTAAAAGTTAAAAATAGTCATGATCTAAGTAAGATATATATATATATATATATATATATATATATATATACCTTGTTCAAATTTTCAATCGTTAATAAAATACTTTTTATTCATCCGTTCAAAGTAGGAATTGACTTAATTTTTTCTTATATTACTTGTTAAGAAATAGTTTACTTCAGACACAAAGTACGTTAATAAGATAAATGAGGTCTGCAAAAACCACTTTAGTAAAAAAAAGTCTTGTAAAAATTCCATTAACCAAAGAAAATAAATACAAGAAATTAATAGTATTATTTGTTAAAATGGAGTAACATTTTAATATATTGAAATAATGAATAAACTATTAATTTCTTAATGTTTTTTTCTGTAATTTTTCGAAGAATATTACCTCTTAATGTTATTAAAGTTATTTCTTTCCTCATTCGCTACAGATAATGACCTAGAACTCTTACTTTTTACGCGAATATTTCCCATAAAAAACACACTATCCATTGAAGTGTTAGAAAAACATGATCTTCCAAGTAGTAGAGCTTTTCGAGGGCTCTTAGACTCACAGGGACACGTTTTTCACGACCAAGACGTGACCGTAAAGTATCCCTTTGCTCTCAAGTATCTTTCCTCTATACTACTTTTTAAATCCTTTATTTTTTCTCCGCTCTTAAAGTCTTTAACTGTATATAAGTATCTTAATACTATTAGAAAATTTAAAACAAATATCTATGGAAATATATCGTGTTTGAACAGTTTTCAGGTAGCGTGGAAGAAAATATAGCAATTAGTTAACTCGTGCAGGCTAAGGGAAATGTATTGCTTTATATTGCAGAAATCTTTCTTAAAAATACTTCGGTTCATGAATATTGATAAATTATATTTTATTTTTCTATTTCAAAATATTTTATTATAAACATAAAAAATGTTTTAGAGTGCTATGTTACTTATTCCACTTAATTAGAAATAATTAATGTCACCTACTTTGTTTTTCTTATCATCAAATGTATTTTTACTAATGAAAATCACATATAAACATAAAGTACTTCATCTCCTCTTAAACTCAAAATGTTCACTATAAATTAGAATGATAAATTTTCATCGTAAAATCCTAAATGTAATCCTAATCGTATAAACATTTTCCAAATTACCTTTTCAAATCTCTAAACTTATATCTTCGACTACAAATTTAATTTCAAGGAAGTAATATTTTTAATTTCTCTATGTTTGCTTACCGAAAAAATTAATATATTTATGATACCCAAAATAAAAACTAATATGTTGAGTTATGTTGGGAATTTATCCATTCACATTCAGCAGAAAAATACAATATCGGAAAACATTAAATCATCATTGATACTTGTTAACACTCTATAAATTATTCCATTATTTATTAAAAACTTTTCTTTTTCTGCAACAAAATTAATTTATTTTAATTTAATTTATGTGATCAATACCAAATTCTTAGGTCTTCTCTAAGAATCAAATATTTGAAATTGAATATTAAATTCTGCTTTTTAAATATTCCTTAAAAAACGTTTTCTCATTACAAATTACTAATATTCCTTCAACATTTGAAGTTATTAGAATAATAAAAGATATAAATTATGCAAACTTGGAACCTCTTGGAAATATGAATGCTAACTGAAGTCCCCTAAAATTAAATCCTTTTAATTCATAAGGAAACATTTACATTGGGCGGTTGTTCTTTTTTTGTCAAAAAAATTCTTTTTACAGTTTTATTCATCACTAGTATCAGCTATTAAATCAACGTAAATAATAATTCACATAATAATAGCGTACTTATCTATACATATCTATACTACTTCTACACTAAAACTGAATAATGCGTTTATATTAAAACTCTGAATGGATGATTGTTTTCGAAAAAAATTTTAATCATTCTTCGAATTAATATTTATTTGCAATAAAATTAAAAATCTATAAGATATGGTTATCATAATTAAAATAATACACATTTAAGAACCCAATTGACCAATTTATTCTCAAAAAAATATTCAGATTGCATAATATACCTGATAATTGTATGTATTATACGTGTATGCCATTTTGAATCGTAAATTTACTTCTGTTTATTTACCTTGCATTGCAAAACATACAAAACCTTTTTCTCTCACAAATTTAATGTGCCTATTTACTTAAATAGTGATATTTTTAAAATTAATTAAAATATACTGGAATTATATTGTTTGTTGGATTAAGTTAAGGATGCAACTTCCAATAACTGCTATCAATGTACTGAAAAAGGAAGCTCTTTTTTTTAATTTAGTATTGAACAAAAAAAATCTTAGTAAACTAAGAAGATGCTGTCTAATTCAATAAAACTTTACATATGAAAAGACGTAGAAGCATATTTTCATGCAATAAAATAACATTTATATATACATTAAAATACTGGTTATACTTAAAATATGCCTGATTTGTTTAACATTCTGGCTTTTGAATATTTACTAATTATTTCAAATGATTTGAATTCATAAGATATGGGGATTTCCAAAAAGTACACATTTAAAACATAGGCAAATAGTTTCCGTTTTATAGAATAAGTAACTAAGTAACTTTAAATTTAAATTTTTAGTTAATTAAAAAAATGAATATATTTATAATCACAAAATAACTAGATTTTTAAAAATAGAATAAAAAGTAAAGCCAAAGCTCAGTAAACGAAAGAGATATTAAAATAATAATAATAATGTATTTTTTAAATCATTAGATTTTTTTTTGTTCATAATCTTAAAAACGTTCATAAATTTTTACTTTATCTTTCACATTTCATATGCGTTCATTGAATTAGTTATATTAGACTATGCACTGAAAAATAAATTTAACGTTATTATAATATTTAATCCTTAATAAATCTTCGAGTTTCTTCTTACTTTAAGTTTATGCAAAAGTAATATATTTAGGGGAAATATTCATGCAATATATTTGTCTTCAAATGAAATTCAAAAACTTTCTGAAGAAAAGATTTTTTTTCTTAATTTTTTTTAAAAAGTACAGTTTTATTAAACATTTATTCTATCATTATATACTTTCATAAAGCATTTCGTAAATTTAAGTACAAATTGTATTAAGTTATTTGGAGGTGTAAATACATTCTGACATGTCACAAGTTTAACAATTGTGCCAAAATGTAACTTTCAGGATGATTTAAAGATATATTTTACTCCGCGAAATACATTTCTTTGACAATATTTGTCACAATCCTTCGAATGTCACGAGACATCACGTACATGAAAGGAAGGCGAAGATAGCCAGAATTCCAAGCGCCAATTTCCTATAAATCACGGCAAGCCTGTTTCGAGCAGTTGTTGATGAAAGTGAGGCTTTCCGTTGCCAAAAGGACTTTTCCTAGAATTTATGACGACTGCGAGAAGAAAGATTTATTAGGGAATTTAGATATGATTCCGGAATGAATCCTTCGAGCTGAAACAGGATGTCTTATTCTGTTCTAGAGTTATAAATAGGCTGAGCGACCGAAACAATCAACTTTAAAAGCTGCGTTTTGGGGATTTTATAGATTTCCATTTATAGCGTTATATAAAGATATTTTTAAAAATCATTCAGATTGTAGTTTATGCTAATAAATTTCAAAAAATTTCTTTTTGAAAATCAAATAAAATAATTAATATGTTTTGTAGCATAGAAAGGTATAATTTACATTTTTCTGCTTACTAGTTCTGTATATTCAACTAACAACGTTATTGAATGAACATATTTTAAAACAACAAACCGAAAAATAAAGGAATTAATACTCGGTATTATAATTTTTAAAAAAATAAATAAACAGCTGATAATGATTGCATGAAAAAAGTGTATTAAAGTTGCTATTAAGTTTGGAAAAAAATTTAATGAAAGACGAAAAAAACAAGAAACCTCAATTATAATTTGAGAAAAAGCGTAATTTTTTTACGGTTTACATAAGAAAAAAAATACACGACTGTAGTTGAAATAAGAGATACTAAAAAATAAGATATTAAGTTATATATATTTAAGATATTAAAGCAAAATTTGCAGGATTATACTTTTGATATATATGTATTTGTTATTTTATGTATACCATTCCTATTTAACTGAATATATTTTTTTTTTCCTTTTAGAAAGTCTTTTTTTTTAAGAAAAAAAAATCAAAATTTGTTCATATTCTCGGAGTAATGTTTCAAAATGGTGAAATGATACAAAACTTGCTTAAGTGAAATTTATTTGAGTTAGCACACATGCAATCAATTATTCTCCAAAAGATTTGAACAAAAACGAATCTATGATAATAATGCGACACCTACTCAAGACAAAATTCATACTAATGTTCTTCTATTTTTATAAAATAATTTCACTTGCACGTGTGTCATTCTTAAATTAATTTGCATAAACTAGACAACATGTTTAGAAAATTATTTTGAGTGGCTTTCTATTACTTTCACTATATTCAACATTATTCACTATATTTAAACTTATATAGTTTTATTAAATTAACTTTATAATATAGTTACTTTTTCCTGTCTGTGTTTATTCCTTTCAAACTATAAAGTATTACATGACTGTGTTAATTTGGATCAACTGTGTGATTGAGATCTTTCAAGATTCGTAAAATACAAAAGAATCACTCATCGCTAAGGTAGAAAAACTCTTCCGATTCAATTAATTCGGAAGGCGAGAAATTGGCAATTTCTTTTTAAGTGAAGTTTTACAGCTACAATTATAACGTTATTGTAAATAAATTTCCCTTCCTTCGGTATCTTTGTGTATTATTCATTATACTATTTTAAAAGTTTCGAATATAGTCTTCGAAATTGTCGATAAGGTAAATTAATCATCTTCTACTCACATGCATATTTTCCTCGAAGTTATAGAATAAATGATTTCTATTCACCAGTACCGTCCATAGATGCTTTAAAGATAATAATATTGTTAATTTCATAAAATCTTTTGAAAACTAAAATGTATCAGCCATGGTTGTCAATTAATTATAATTTAAAGATCAGTACAGTATATTATCCACTTGCGTATAATTTAAATAGAATATTTTAATATCAATTCCAGAATTCTATTAAGTCTCCCAAAACAATATTTCCTTTGAAAGATAAGTTACGATAAGGTGTTTATTCAAAAGATTTTTATATTGTTACTAGGAACAATGAAAGAATAATACCAAATGACCCTGTAGAAATTTCATTTATGTTTTAGAAATTAAATTTAAACACAAAAACAAAGTACTTATTAACTGAGAGTAATATTAATACTCCACTAAAAAAACATGAAGGCTATTGACGATGGAACTTATAATTTTGAACCTCGTTTAAATGACAAAGCCGGCACCTAATCTTTCAACATCTTGTCCAAACCTTCACACCACTTCAACGGGAAGACATTTGAGATCAACATATTTAATGTGTACAAGCACCCCTCCAACCACCTCTACACAGGGGGTCTTCAGTGACATTTTTACTTAAGCCTGTATCACGCCACGTGATTGTACTCATAACCACTAGACTTTACTGACACCACATTTATAAATTCAGAGAATATAAGACAGTACGATTACATAGTAAAGTATTAATAAAATTGTTATGAATATTTACTTTTATAAATATATTTCTTTGAAATATTGAGTATTTATTAAACAGTTAACTGTGGCGCCTCCGTTTCAGAGCGTGAAGTTATGCGTCACTGAAATCGAGCGCGGACGACCATACTCGTCAATCAGAGAGTAAAATATTAGATGACAAGGATGTGGCTTATTTTATAAAATTGAGGATTTTATTACAAATACTTACTTCTTTGTTTGGCACAAACGTAAATTCAAGGGTTTATGAAGCCGATGGTCGTTCCGATCGTAAGTTTTTATGGATGTCTATGAGTTTTAGTGACTGTAAAAATTCACGGAAAGTCAAGCCTTAATACACACTGATTTACTTCCTTTTTGATAGATAAAGTATTTTCTACCTGTTTTCACCCTAAGAAAGTTCTGGAAATGTTCTGTAGGGTTGATCACAGTCCTCTTACCAGAGATCATTCTTGCCTTTCTCGTTCCCAATTAAATAACTATTATTTAAGCAGTACGGCATTGGGTCATTAATCTAAATGTCAGCCCCTGGTTCTAAAATCAAACAATTGGTTTTTGCTCTACTTAAAAGCTATTTAAGTTCGGGCCATTTGCTATCAAAGGTTTCAGTATTTGGCTGTCGTCCTTCAATTGTCCCATGGTTCACCATACCTCAACGAATTATTTTTTAAATCTATTTTCCTACTACTTTTTGTCTTGGCCCCTTTTAGACTAACATCTAAAAAAAATAAATTCGCTATGAGAACTTCTACGTTGTTTTAGCCGGTCTATACGGGAACGCATGAGTTCATCTGAAATTTTTCATATTTTATATTTGTTTGCTTTATTCTGGCCTGGCCTCAAAATATTATAAATATCTTGAAATTTGAAAATATCTTTCATTTTTTTCAAAAATTACAATTTAATTAGGCAATGACCACTTTTTTTTGCGCGTGGCGAGTATACTCGTCATGACAAAAAATCCTGCAGCACAAGTTCTCTGTAACGATTATTCTCGTCATGGCACAAATGCCTGCAAAACAAATCTTCAATGATGAGTACACTCCTCAATTGCAGTTAACTAGTTAATGAAATCTTGCAAAGTAAATTGAAAATAATTGATGACGGATATCCAATCTTGAATCAAATTCTTGTGACATGATTTGGTTACATAATTTAACATCTCAGCTAAAATAAATCCTTACCATGTTGACGTGTAGACTTTCAACTTAAATATTTTTAATGTTTTCCACCATCTATGAAAGTTAAATCTTTAGATGTCCCATGGTTCAATAGAAAAAATCTCGCTTCTGAATCCACTAGCAGGACCCTTCAGACACAAATTATTTGAGGATCTACATCACTTATTTAATCATTTGCTTCTATTTAGCAATTTTGATGTAAATTTTGAAGAAAGTAAAATTTTCAGAGAGTGAAAGTAATTAATCTTTAAAAATTCTTAGAGATATTTCTTTTTGTTAAATTTATTACTTCACTTTAAAATCTAAAACAAATAAAATTTTTATTGATATTGAATTTTCAATTATTGCTGATAAAATGTTTTCCATAATACATATATCGCCGCCTTTGAAAAAAAAAATTAAAAAAACTTAATTTAAAGAATATTTTTCGAAAGAATGTATGTTTCTTCTTTTTAGAATGCTTAAGGTGATATGGTACCCTAAAAATCATTAAGCTGACGAAAAAATTTTATTGGCTTATTTGAAACCTCAAATTTTTATAAACATACCTACAAAATTTCAAAGCTTTACCTGCATTTTTATCAAGTTATGGAGCAATATTTGATGCTGGACAGCAAATACCACGCCCACATTTCGGATTATCTCCTAGAAAAAAGCCTGATAAAAATGAATTAATTATTTTTCTACCGCGCGTCAGTGAGACTGACATTATATATGCAGTAACAAATCATTTCAAGAAATAATTGTGCAGTTCATGCAAAAATTCTTGTTTGTGAATTGTTTATTTAAGAAGCAATAGGATTTTTGGTCAAGATTTAAAATTTGTGCGTGATTTTTATGATATTATTATGGATGAAATTAAAACTTCAAAACGGATTATCCCAAAGCATAAATACTAAATCTCATTTTGATTACTCAGATAATTAAAAATCTAATTTGCAAGAATAGAAAACTCTCCTAATTTTATATATTTGTTTTTGATGATATATATGTATCCCACGTGTGTGAAATTCAACACTTTTATTATTAAAATATTTTAAGATATTTGTTTAAACAAATGCAGATATGCAGTTATTAGATTTTGATATATTTTACTTATAAATTTTTATTTGATTTTGCTTTCATTCGTGTACAATATTTAACATGCGAAGGCTTTTAAAAGCATGGAAATAAAAAATAAAGGCATAAACATCTTTTGTATATGTCGTGCATTAGCTCTAAGCATAAAATTAGTTCTGAAGTGTGTGTATTAATTTTTTTATAATTATTAAGTTAAAGTTTTATAAAATATTGATCTTTCATTCGTTTTCTTCTATATATAATCATTATGGCAGTATATTGTTTAATTGTTCTACATTTGTGCAATTTTTTATGGTTAGCAGTTTTAAATAAGCTAATTAACATTTCATAAATGTTTCAGACTATTTGAGGAATATTATGTCACACTACTCATGGAATGAAAACTTCAAACTCATATTTCTCCATGTTGAATTTTTGTACACATACTATCATTCAAAACCATAAGGCTTTTTTTGATAATTGAAGTATGGATTTGAAATTTTTTATACATGTTCTGAAATGTATCTTTTGTAAAACTGTGCATGGAATTAGCTCTAACATGTTTAACACTTTTTCTAAAAAAATTCAGAATCAAAATTTATGTTTTTTTGAGAATTTTTGGAAGTTTAACTATAAAGTATTAAAAAAAATTAAAGAGCAGCAGCAGAAAAACACCGATGCACAGTTTTATGTAGTATATTTTAAGGTACTTGAAAAAAAAATTTGAAAAGAAAGAAACTTTTTAAAAAAGCCTTTGGATTTAAAAAATCATAAAACAAGTTTAAAAAAATTTAAATTTTACAAAATTTTTGTAACAAATATAATATTTTTCTTTGGAATTATTATTAAATATTAATCTTTATAAAATACTATTAAAACCAAATATCAAATATTAAAAATAAAAAATTAGGAAGATGGTACCGTATCGCCTTAAGCGTTTGAATAATACTTTCCTTTAGGCTGAAATAAATTATTGAAATTGTTTTAAAGTACATTTTCCTGGTGTGACGAAGAATTTTTTTGAAAATTAGTAGATAAAAATGAAATATTATTCTCGATATTAAGTGCACAGAGCTTCACCTATTTTAAAATACATTTAAAACAAATTTCCAAATTATTAAAAATTTATCATCCTGAGTATTTTGCAAATTTCATAATAAAGAAATATGAAATAATTAAATTTAATTCTTCATTTTCTTTTTAAAAATAAATGATAAATTCACAATTTTAGGATTTTTGTAAAGAAATGTTGTATACTGTGAAGTCTAGTGGCTGATTGGGAGTGTATCTCGCTTCCACACTACAGGTCCAAATTCCGGACTGCGCAAGCTTGACTCATCCTTTCATTCCTTCTGTAGGTCAACAAAAGAGTAGCCAGCTTGCTTAGGAACTGAACAGTGGGGGTTTCGCAACAAACTGACTACTTGACCGAAATATTTGCACATGCACCCCGGCGCCTAAGTTCACGTAAACTAAGATAGTTACCGTATGTCTTGGCCCTCGTGGGCTGTTTCGCCACTGAGTTTAGTTTAGTTGTATACAGTAATTCACACAGCACACATAGTATTTTTAACGCATACTAAAATAAACTCTCTATTAAAAAGTTATCATATTATTGATTAGCATAAATATATATAAGATTCTGTCTTTGTTGTTCTTGTTAATTATTTTTGAAAATTTTCCTTTATTCATTTTTTATTTTTACTGATGTGTATTTCTCCCACGTGTAGACAGATAAAGGCCCTTATTTCAATAGGGTTATGATTTTTTTTATTATGTCGAAAATTTCTGGTGTATGGGAAAGAAGGGCCCATAAAGTATTTCTTAACCCTATTCAAATGTCCTAAGTCAGTAGAAGCTTTACAAACTATAATAGTTTTCTATTTTCGTCCAATGATTCTTTCGGTATCTTCAACTTAAATAGATCAATACCTCATATTCTTGTAATTTTTGTTATTATCCAAGTAGGATATTCTCTTTTGTACCATTCATTGTATTTATGTATTTATATATGTGTGTGTGTGTTGCTCTCTCTCTCCCTGTTCTGAATAGTATTACTTAAGTTTTTTTTTTACTATTTGTATATATTATTATGAATCATATATATAGGAGAGAGATCGTTCGAATCCCGGAGATGGAATGAACGTTTGTACATGTATAGTGCCTTTGTGGCATGGGGGTACTCAAAATAGTCGTCGAGCCTCTAGCCATCTCGTGAGGTTGGTGGAAGAGGAAGAGAGGGGGAGGCCCCTGACCACACTTAGGGTGCTCTCCCTCAAAATTGGGGAGGGACCGAGCCAAATCCTTCTGTCCCCTGCATGGTGCTCAAAGCTACGGTTAATGACAGGCGTACAATCTAGCTCGATGCCATCATAAATTTTGTGGGCTTCGATCTGACTACGTCAGTCAGGTGGCATTAGCAACAACAACAACAACAACAAATAAATAAACATTATAGTTTCGTTACGATTATCAGGAATAAAAAACGTATTGAACGACCTATATCATAAACTCCGTCGTATAATTTATTCAAATATCAAAAATATACCTTTATCAATATATTAGAGTTATATATTTTTTTTTTTTTTTTTTGTAAATCCTGCATTTTTAAATAAATATATATAAACCATTACTTAAATAATTAATTTTATATAAAAAAACATTAAATATATATAAACCATTTAAGCATTCGTGGTCCAATTTTACAAGTAAAATTATTGTAAAAATCACATGATATTTTTTACTGCATATATTTTTATGTAAAACAATTATATGTTGAAAATTGTTTTTAGAATCCGCCACTTTATTTTTTCAAAAACAAAAATATAAGTGTGTAAGCCCATAAAATATAAAATAAACTCTAATATGATCAATTTCCTTTATTTCTAAGAATTTGTCAATAAGAAGTTACATTAATTTATGTTTGTGTATGATTTTATGTACTGCGTTTTTATGAATGTTCTTCAACAGTTTCAGAATTTCTTATAATGTTATTAAATGCAAATCATTAGATGATGTGGTTTTTTTAAGCTAATTAGTTATTCAAAAGTAATATTCAATTCTAGTAACAACACTAAACTGAATACATTGTGACAAAGAAATTAAAATAATCAAATTTGACCTTTATTTATTATTAATTTATTCTAAGGATATTTTATTAACTATAAATTTAATTCCATAATTTAATTCTACACAGATAAATCTTTTTGCATGTTCAAAATAATCCATAAGTAACATAATTTAAATCTTCAACATTTCTTAAAGCATCTTTTCCTCACGCAAATGTTGTGTCGTTAGAGACACAATTTAATTGTGAGACTTCAATGCTTGTTTTAGCATTCCCACATTTAAAAGATCTAAGAAATATGTTAAAATTGTATAAATATATACTTTTAAATAAATTCACCATATAAGGTATAAGTTATAGGAATGTTTTGTTGTATATCGGTGGTTATACACAAAAACATGGCATCATTGAATATACGGAGTCCACTATAACATGGTCAAAGAATATCCCTATTTTAGTGAAGCATCCAATTCCAAAGCCATCAAATGTTTTAGGGAAAGTCTCTAGAGATTCCGACAGCACTCGACAAAAATCCCCTTCCTCATTCAGTTCTTATTCTTCCGAATAGACAGAAATACACAGCTTAGGGAGCAATCGTCCTCGAAGTTGTCTATTGTAATGGAAATGTCAAATGCAGCCATTTCCATTTAACCTCACATAGGAATTGGAACGCTCGTTCAGCTTTACAAAGGATTTTTAGAGAACTGTGCACCCGACGACTATAGAATATTTTATAGGGATTGCTCGGTAGGCTTTGTTTAA
>BMAO01000532.1:0-75257 GCA_019973975.1 Trichonephila clavata
ACCGACAGTTGTGCTAGAATATCAGACACAGACACTGAAGATAGCCGTTAACTTGAGAAGCCATAAAAGGCAGCCACTAGTAACAGACTTTGTAACAATAAAGCAACCGTTAATAACAAACGAAATTCTTCATTTGAATCAAAACCGACAGTTGTGCTAGAATATCAGACACAGACACTGAAGATAGCCGTTAACTTGAGAAGCCTATAAAAGGCAGCCACTAGTAACAGACTTTGTAACAATAAAACAACCGTTAATAACAAACGAAATTCTTCATTTTTATCAAAACCGACAGTTGTGCTAGAATATCAGACACAGATTAGAGATTTTTCATCTTGCACGATTTTTTTAAAATTGTGGAACATATCCCCAAATTTTCCATGTGTCACATGTATTTTTTACGCGACTTTTTTTGTACGGCTCCTAAGGAACGTATCTACCATGTAAAACAGACTTGGATGTATAAGGTATATTGAGAAATGATGTGGTGTAAATGAAATGTATTTTTGATATAAGAAAATGAACTTCATCAATATTCAAATTTATTTGTATCTCCATCATTTTTATGCCTGTAATACATAATTAAATATCTTATCTCTTATTAAACTTTATCACTCTTATAGCATTTCTTTATAATATTAACTAAGTTACATTTTAAAATGATATATAATTATGTTACATAATTAAAAAAAACTCTTTTAAAAACTCATACCGTAAAAATTGTTAAATTTTTTCAAGAATTCAGTAAACTTGATTCCTTGTGTAACAATTTGATGTTTATACAAAATTTTTATCTACATTAAACAGATACTTAACGATCTGAACTTATTAAAGGAGAATAATCTGTATTCTAACGATGATTATTATCACATGATTACTATGTAGTTGAAATCTAAGTACTGTTCTAAAATCTGTCAGCTACATTAACTGTATTGATGCAATGTATGAGGTGATTTCTGGAACTCAAAGAGACTAAATAATTTTGCAACAGTCTTAATTATAGTCTACTATAATATTCCAAGGTATAGAATGGGATTGAAAATTGTTGAACAAGGTCTTTGACAAATATTTCCTATCATTTACATTATAAGTTGAGAGTTCCGTTCTTTAAGCCAAAAATTAAAAATAATAAGGACACGAGAAATATAATGAAGAGAATATAATAAATATAATTAAATATAATGAAGGGCACGAGAGGCATTATATAAGCAGATTAATTTGGCGTTATTCTGCATTGCTATGTGATTTGAATGAAGAATACGTATTATATTATTGCTTAGAATACATATTAATATATATAGATGCATTACATCTTCCTTATTTCTCTATTTCAAAATCAATCTTCAATTAAATGGAATACTTAGTGATATGTTATACATGTATGTAATGAATAATAACTATTATTCTGCATTCATAAGTGTGAATATTGTGAAAAGGACAAAATGATAAGATTCATCTGAAATGCGTTCCATCAACATCAACAAAAATGTATTTGTGGGCATGTGCTTCTTTCCCTATTTAATAACGCTTTTAAAAAATCCTTCAGGTGTTGGAATCTGCAGAATTTAGTAATTGAGTGTGACTGATTTTGATTCCAAGCTGAATCCGGCTTACAAACGTGCCTTATTATTATTAATTACTTATCAAATGGAAACTATCCTTGAAATCTTGACCTACCAACAATATCACAGTTGCACACAAAAAAATTTCTTAGACTTGATTTAAAAAAAAATTGTTAAAATAAACGATTTTAATCCAGTACTCTGTGGTTTGTTCGAAAAGTAATTTATATTTTAATTGCATTTTTCACAGCAAACTTTACATTTTAACCACATTACCATTAGATACCAGGTGGTTACATTTAAAGTTACACTATTCAAAGGCCTTTAGAACCCGTTCTGCTTATCGGACTTTGAGGAAATTGGAATATATGCTATATGGACTATGGGAAAAAGGTTTCTACAATAAAAAAATAGTTCAAATTTTGACCACCAGGTGGAAATGCGGTGCTCAAATGATATGCTAAAATCGTTAAAATTTATTCTATTACAGAATATGCTCAATATGTGCTTCATTGACATCAATATTGTGTTGAAAATGCATTATAACATTTTCACTGGTAGCGCGAAGCAACTCACGAGGGATTTCAGCCACATGGCGTATAATGCTAGTTTTCAAATCAGGTAAAATCCTATATATATATATATATATATAATTCCTCCGCTATAAATGCGGTCTTTTAAAAATCTCCATAACTAGAAATCACAGTCAGGTGAACGACAAGGCCATGCATCTGGAAAATGTCTCGATATTACACGATTTCCACCAAAGTTAGTACTAAGCAGTGCTTTAACTGGACACCCAACTTTAGGAGTTGCTCCATCTTGCATGAAGATAGTGGTTTGCAAACATTTTCGTTCCTGTAAAGCAGGAATGACCTGTTGTTGAAGAAGTTCACTGTACCGTGGACTTGTGGCAGAGCATCTTTTAGGACCTTGTGGAATAAGAGTTTCAAAGGTCTGAGGATAAACTCAGCAGTAAATCCACACCAAGCACTCACGTAATCAGAACGCAGTGGTTGTTGATGCAGGATATTTGGAGGTGAAGTACCCTGTATGCGGCATCTAAATAAAAGTGTACCTCATTTGACCATAGAATTTTCCAAGGCCACGCATCATCAACTTCCATTCTCGCCAAAAATTGGCAAGCAAATTCAAGACATGTTTCCTAATCTTGATGTTTCAGTGTTTGTATGGATTTTATAAGGATATTATTTCAAAATGTATTGCAGAATTTTTCGTACTGTCGTCCGCGGATACTCCAACTCGTATGACACTGAACGACCACTTGCTGAAGAATAGATGGAACTGGAGGCTCTTTCAACCATATCAGTAGCGAATTCTTCCACTGTTTCAGTCCAAACCGGTTTCCGTCCTCTTCAGGGCAGCGCACGCAAAAATTCCCAGTTTCTACAAATTTCATGATCATCTTCCTCAAACCAATCCTCGATATTTGGCCTTTTCGCAGATCCTTTAAACGACGATATTTACACAGAGCAGCTAAGTGGCTGCTGCCATTCTGACAAAACATTTTTACCAGAAAAGCTCGATTATTTTTTGTAAGGGCATGACTAACGATGAAAAACGCACGCTGAATGATTCTCTGCTTATGACTGCAAGTTTATATAGCGGCTTTAAGGATTTACATAAGGAATATTTTATAAATGCCATCTGGTGGTCAAAAGTTGTGCTAATTTTTTTATAGTAGAAACTATTTCCCTATTTTCCATAGAGTATATTTTCCATGTTTTTTTTCAAAATCCGATAACCAGAACAGGTTCTACAGGCCTCTGAATAGTGTAACTAATTATAACCACCTGGTATTTTGACAGCTGTTATAACAAGGATTGTGCTAATGAAAACGTTTGATTGATTCAACGCAGTAGTTCTTGGTTGGTGCCCTATCAAATATGGAAAGTAAAAAGCAGCCTTTTCAGCATATTTTGCTTTTTTGCTATCGAAAAGGTAAAAAAAAACTTTTCAAGTAAGGAAAATTATCCGATGCGTATGGAGAAGATGTATCAACAAAACGCTAAAGCCAAATCTGATTTGCAAACTTTTGATGAGACAATTTTGATGCTGAAGATGCATCTTCATTCTGGAAGGCTAATTGTAGCTGATGAAGACAAAATAAAGACACTAACTGATGTAAGACGGCGAATAACAACTCGTGAGATCGTTGAGAGACTAATTTTATCGAGTTCGAAAATTCATGATCATTTGAAAGCATAGGTTTAACTCAAAGCTCGACATACAGCATCATCTTGTTCTAACGGGAAGTAAGAAGGGCGATCACGTTGATGTCTGTGGTTTGTTTCTCAAACGTCAAAGAAATTATTCGCTTTTGAAGCGCATTATCTCTGGGAACGAAAAATGGGTAGCCTACAAAAATGTTAAATGTAAAAGGTCTTGAAGTAAAGAAAGATGAACCGGTGTTAAGCACTTCGAAAGCCAACATTCATAAAAAACGGTGATGTTATCTGTTTAGTGAGACATCAAAGTAATAGAATTTTGAGCTTCAACAGGACAACACAACGATCAATTCTGAAGTGTTCTGTTATCATCTGGACATACTAAATGCTGGTCTTTTGCATTCAAGTAAAGTAACTTAAATACAAAATACCAGCATTGATCAACAGAAAAAGTACAGTATTCCACCAAGGTAATGCGGGATCTCATTCAAGTTTGGTAGTTCACCAAAGTTTTTACAACTTGGATGGGATCTACAGTCACGCTCACATCTTTTCTCAGTCTGGTACCTTCTGATTATTATTTGTTCCAGTCTCTACAAAACATTTTAGGTGGCAAAACCTTTACTTCAAACGGGGAAATAAAAAATCGCCTAGATCAGTTTCCTGTCAGCAAAAAACAAAAATGTGAAGCTATTACCAGAAAGATAGCAAAAGATATTGGACCAGAATGAATAATATATTATTCAATGAAATATTAATTCACTATTAACAAATAGTTTTTCATTTTAATTATAAAAAAAAACGAAAACCCCAATAGTTACCCTTAATGAACTAATCAGGCACGTTTTCACGATGGAATAGCAGAGTTTATTCACTATATCTACAAACGAAATCAAATATTTGCAATTTGAATATATCATTTGTATAACATTCTAAACAATGCCAAAATAGGATAGTATTTTACTGTAAATATTTTCAAAATGTTTCCCCCAAGAAAAACTGATTAAATAAAGTATTCTTTTCCACAGAATATGTAATTCATTTAACAAACTTCTACGCACATCTAATGAAAAGACAATATCAAAGTGGAGAAACATATGTGATAATGCTCTCCCCTAAGCTCACATACCTCATCAAATGTTCTTTTTTTCTTCTATTCAATTTGGTGACCGACTGTTTTCAGAGAAACAGCGGGACGGAAAGCCGTTTATCGACGCCAGAGTGTCGTTATATGGGGCCTATCTGCCTTTTTTTTCTATCTTCTCTCCGGATTAATAAGTTCCCTGCTGCAACATTCTATTCTTTTTCTTCTCTGCCGCATGAAACTACTTATATTTCTTCTTTCTGGTGCTTGCTTCGTTTTTATTTTGCTTCTTTTTTTGCATTTCTGATCTTTTTTTTTTTCTTTTCTCTCTCATTTTCGCTTTTTTCCCTAGTGATTTCTTCAACCGTATCAAGAAGAGAAACAGAATAGCATTTTCATTATGAGATGTTAATCTTTGTACCATAAAAAATATAGGGTTAGTTAAATGACTGTAAAATTTCAATCGTGTTGTTATTTGCATGATTGAATTTAAGATAATCTATGTATGTGTATTTTTCTATTAGGAGAATGAAACAGATGCTAATAATCTGTTATGTGTGTAAAAGATAAAAAAAAGTATAAATTTCGACGTCACTAGAAAAATGATTTATTTACTTTGCATGATTTTTTTTCACTTTGAATGTTATGAGTTATATCAACGATCCTTAATTCCTTAAGTGTAGTATATTATTATTTTTTATTTAAAAAATGATCATTCGTGTTAGTTAAATAAAATAAATTGGAAAAAAAATTGTTTTATCTTTATATATATATATATAAGCCGTAGAGAGATGCAGCTCTCTCCAATTCATAAATTATATTTGTATTAAATTGGAATTTTTCGTTAAATCTTAATTATTTGTCAAAATTTGATCTCATAAAGAAGAGGTAATAAAATTTTAATATCAATCAGAATGTAATTTCTGAGATCTTCAATTAATTGTTTTTACATTATTCGAAATCGCATGTATAATATTTAAAACCAAGAATGTGTGATAAACAAGAAAGTAATTTAAGAGAAGTTGTTTAAAAAATTTTCATTTCGATACAGTAATGTAGTTATACACTATCTGGCCAAAAGTATCCGGACACCCAGTGGTATGGACTTAGAGCGTCCTGAGGCCCATATTAATATGATGTTGGTCCCCCTTTTGCATGGATGACAGTCTGCACACGTTCGGAAAGACTTTCCACCAATTTTTGATATGTGACCATAGGAATTACCTTCCAGAAGTCCATCGCAGCTGAAGTGAGTGCTTGCAGTGAGGATGGTCGATTTGGCTGGCTACGTAATCTGCGCTCTAATTCGTCCCAAAGTTGTTCTATGGGATTTAGATCGGGGCTCTGAGAAGGCCAGTCCAATTTTTGAACACCCATTTCGTCAAACCACGTTTGTGCAAGCCTCGATGTGTGAATGGAGCAGTTATCCTGCTGGAAGAGAAATGGGCCTTCCCCGAAATATTGCCATAGAGTTGGGAGTGCAGCATTGTCCAGAATGTCCACATACATCTCAGAGTTCATGTTTCCAATCACAGGAACTAACGGACCCAGGCCAAACCACGAGAAACACTCCCACACCATTATGCTTCCACCACCAAACTTAACAGTCGGCACAATGCAGTCACCAAACCCAGAAGCGTCCATCCGACTGCCAGACTGTAAAGCGAGATTCATCACTCCAAAGAACAGTTTTCCACATGTCCACAGTCCAATGACGGTGAGCTCTACACCATTGCAATCGATGCTTCGCATTCTGTGGAGTGATGTTTGGCTTGTGAGTGGCTGCACGACTATGGAATCCCAAGTTTTTTAACTCTCGACGGACAGTCCTGCTGCTAACACTAATTCCTGATGAACTTTGGAACTCCTGAGCAATTTCCACCAACGAGGACTTGGGATTTTGTTTCACTACCGTTTTCAGAGTTCTGCGGCTGCGTTCACTAAGTATTTTCGGCCTACCGGTTCGTTTTTCTGCCGTTTCACTGCCTCGACGTTTCCACTTCACAATTACATCTGTCACAGTGGATTTAGACTTCTGTAGAATGTCCGCAATCTCACGAACTGATTTCCCACAAAGGTGGCATCCCACTATACTGCCACGATCAAACTCACTAAGCTCCTTTGACTTACTCATTGCCTCACAAACGCATAAATACAATCTGACAAACCACTACCAACACTTTTATAGCTTTCAATTACGTATCAAATTGCGTCACTCGCCAGAACCACTTTTTTAAGGGGTCTCCGGATACTTTTGGCCAGATAGTGTATTATGCTATATGTCTGAATATTAAATTATATTATGAAGTTATATTATGCTATATGTCTGAATGAATAAACTAGATTAACAATGCTCTTAGTAAAATCCTCAGTTGACAAGAAGAAAGATTATCATTTAATTTAACATACATTTAATTTAATGAAATGTTACAACAGTTAAAATTCTTTTTAGAGTTTTCAAATAATTTAGCAAAGTAGGCTGAAAGATTGATCATTAATTAACGTCGCATTTCAAATCTACACAAAAGTTATTGAAAAATTAATACATGATAATGAATTTGCTGATGGCCTATTAGTGTTGCAATCTTAGGCAACTATTGCCAAAGGTCCTTATATTTTTGAGCCATGGCAAACCAACGAGTTCGACATCGACCTGTGACACCCCATTATCCTAACTTTCATATTATGCCAACGACCATAGAAAAAAACAGGAAATAATTGTTCTTTTCACGATTTTCCATTCCAAAAAACCGGAAAAGGAAAATTTCAGGAATTTCTATAAAAGAGGGAATTAATTGATCTCGTGTCTTTCGTCAAATGTAATGGCCATGTTTCGGGTTTGGTGTAAGGGACGCATTCCAGAATGCATGTGTTTGATTATCGTTTCCGATTGCCCGACGTTAAATAAATTTTAGCAGCACAAAAATGCAGACTACAACGAAAAATTGATCGAAAACTTTTTTTAAAAAAATTCCTGATTTTTATTTGCATTTGCATTAAGTCTTTATGAAGTTTTATGCAAGTAATAAGTTGGATTAACTAAAAAAATTGAAAATAACAAAACGTAAAGAAATGCTTTTCTCGTATTTTCTTCTTCTGCTAATTTCAATTGCAAGTATTTTTTCCCTTTTAAATTGTTTTAAGAGTCGTTTTAAAAAATTATACATTTCTATGAATCGATTTGCTCATAAAAATACTGAAAATTGTTCAACTATTGGCCCTTGTTTACTTTTTGAATATAAATATTTAAACATAAAATTACAGATACCGTAAAAAGCAGAGTTTGTTATTTGTGCTTCATTACTATTTTGAAACACAGTTCTACATTATTGTAAATAATAACTCTTCAAAGGTCAAATAATAATTGGTCTTCATAAAATCCGTTTTTCTTAATTTGTATAGTAAATTTATGTTACTAAAATTAATAATTGAAATTTTTTGTGATGTTTATAATGCATTCACTTTTTATGTGATAAAAGCATAGATTGTTTTCCATTACAAATTATTTGCTGTCTATTGAAATTCTGAATGTTAAAAACGAGTCATTTGCAAGTTCGTTGGCATTCATTTAACTAGAATTATAAACCTCGTTAATATTCTTGTGTTTTACAACCAAATATCTACTTCTAATATTGGTGAAAAGAAACTGTCATTTTCTGAAGAATTCAACGAAAGTTTGTTAATGGTTACTATAGCAACGAAGAAAAACAATGCTGAAATAATCTTTCATATGGAAACATAAAAATACACTGGACTTTTATTTACGAACGTATTTCTTCCATGTTTTATTTTTTCCCTTTTAAGCACCTTGTTTTATGATTCTTTTAATGTGAGTAAGAAAAGAGAATTTAACGACTATTTTTTCTTTACATTAGTAAATACAACATCTCTGTTTACCAGAAAAAATATACTGTAAACGGGATATAAGCATTGTTTATGAAGACCAAAAAGCCCTAGTGTTAGTTCAATAAAACTATAAACATTCAATCAATCATATGTGGAATTAGCTCATTTAAAATCATATTTCTGGAAAAAAATTCTTAGAAAAAGTACGAATAATTGTGGTATTATTTTGATTTCCTTTATTTTTTATTTCAGTTAGCACTTCTTAAATCCTGTTTATGTTAAAATAAAATTCCACACTTCGTATTCAAATAGTAAAATATTCATACGCAATAAAGCAATATGTGTAATAAAGCAAAGCCGTTTTTGGACGCCTTCGCCGCCATTTGATTTCTCAGCACTACTTGGACAAGACAACAACAACAGCAATATTAAAACGCAACATTAATACGTATTTTTTATGATATTTATTATTGTACTATATCTCCAAGGAACTCGCCTGCATTTCCCAAAATGTATGCAAATAGATTACCATCGAAGTGAACTAAATTTTTCAGCTTTTCTGCATAAGATTCTTTTTTAAATCAATCGAGAAGAGAAAGGTGAAACTAATCGGGAGGCTACATGTTTAGAAGTTCACTGATACTGAACTAAAAAATTACAATAAGCTAGGTTACTTATTAACGATGCCTTTTTGATTATTTCTTAGAAACTGATCAGCTAAGGGGATTCTTAAAAGAGAATTCCGTACTTTTGTAACACCTAAAAGAAGGCATACTAAGGTGGGATTAATGGATCCAATTATAACTGAGATAAAGAATCCTCTCTCTAAAGAAAATTTTCGAATCGGATTTGTATCATACTTGGCCACTAACAGTCCAATAATATTTTCTGTGTGTTTTACTTACCCTCTTTATGATGCTATAAAAACTAAGAGTATTCTCCTTTTTTCATTACTATTTGTCTGTCACACTTTCTACACCACCATCACATTTAATGTACCACATATTCTGATGTAGAAAATGTATCTCATTTTCTACATCAGAACGCTTTCAATTTATGTCAGAATCACTTTCAGTCAGTCACATTTCCAGCATCATCAAAAAATCCAGTCTGTCACATTTTCAACATCGTCAAAACATCCAGTCTATCACATCTTCCACATGATAATCACATTCAATCTATCACATTTTCTGCATTGTCATAATCACATTCTTATTCTCCTATGTCCGTTTCATTTCCTTATTATTATAATATTCTATTTTTTAAGTTTTACCCTATCATTATCATATTTCACATTAAAAACAATATACATTCTATTTCTCCTTGACTATCATTATACACAATGTATTTTTCATCTTCTTAAAAATACAATAGAAATTTTGTTCCACGTATTTCGTTATTTTATTCTCTTTGAGAAGGACGAAAAGGTGGATTGTAACTAAAGACTTTTACTCCAGCATATAATTTTAAACAATATTTTCAAGAAATTTCATCTCGTTCTCGTATTATAAGCAGAATTTATTGAAAATAATTACTCTTATATTATGGATTTTTCATTGACAGTAAAAGAATTTACCAAATCTCAATTTACAACACAGTTAATAGGATACTCTATATTCAAAATAATTTTATGTATAGTGAACCAATCTCGAAAGAAAGAAATCATAAGAAGATATAAACAATTACCGTATTTACTCTAATCTAAGCCACATTCTTTTTTCAGTGTCAATGCTTCTAAAAATCGGGTGCGGCTTAGAATCGAAGGGAAAACATTTGTTGGATGGGGGAAATTCAGTTTCTACTCCATACAGAAGGGAAAATGTAACAGTCCGTTCTGACCACTTGCATCGATGAACTTATCCCGATTCACAGTTTGTCTCCAGTATTCAGTCTATCCTAAATATCGTTGTCTGTTCGCATTTAGAACAATCTTTTGTGTTTTCGCTCTCTCTCTCTCTCTTTTAGTCACCTAAACATCAAAGATATCGGCAATAGCAGCAACACAAGTTCACTATGATACAAGTATGAAAAGGGAGGTAAATTTATTAGGCAGGGAGAAATGGAAATAGTGCAGAAGCCTCTGAAAATTTGGCATGGATGAAACAAATGTTCGGCGATGGCGTACACAAAATTATATAATTTTTGCGGCACGAAAGACGACATCGAGTGTGGGAAAATGGCCACATTGGCAACAAATCCGAAGTCAACTATGACAATGGGAGTGACGAATCATTTTCGAAACATGATACTCATGGTTAGATTAGTTGTAGGTTCCTGTAAGCATTTGAAAGTTTTTAATACTGGTAAAATAAATTAATTATTAACTTCTTACTACTTCTCATTAAATTTTTTTTTAACATTTCTTAAGAATCGGATATTGATGAACCTCTCGTATGCATTTTTTTTATTTTTTCTCAAAAAACGTGTAGAGAATTGGGGTTGTTAGAATGGATAGCATTTTTTCACAAAAAATATCTTGAGAATTTGGGGTGCGGCTTATAGAATTGATGGTGGCTTAGATTCGAGTAAATACGGTAAATAAAAAAAATTAGCAACAAATTATACAAAAAATGTTGTTTTTATTTTTATCTTAAAAATATTGAACGTTAAAATAAAATATTTAGCAAAAACTATAAAAAAAAATGCCTTTGGAATAAAATTGTGATATTCCTTTCAAATCATAAAAAGTTAATTACATTTTGTAACAATTTCCGAAAGTTTTATTTTAAAACTTTTATTAAATGTAACATTCTGCTTATTGATTTTAATTCTAACCGAAAATAACAAAAGCTTTTGTTCAATACATATCAAATCAGCAAAACTTTTCCAACGTCATTCTAAAAACTGATTTTTAAACAGTTTGAATAAATATATAATTACAGCTTTAAATTTCAAGTATATTTCACAAAATATTATGATCTCATTTTAGATTGTTCAGGTTGACGATTTTTCAGTGTTTTATAATTACCATAACTATGCGCCATCTAAATATTAGTGTGATGTTATTTAATTGTCAAATAACTCAAAACTTATGTTTATTACATAACAATTAATAATTTCATAACGCGTCATCTATAAATTTTAATAACCATTATTTTACCCAGAATCGTAGTCTTCTGGAGAGATTTGTCTTCTTTTTTTACCAGAAAGAGTTGACTAATTAGCAAAAGAATTTCGCATAAATTTTACATTAGAAAGGGCGGCGTCATTTCCGCCAGAAGCTATTCGATCGTTGACCATTTGGCGAGTTTTTATCAGCCCTGTTTATCACAGCATCTCATCACTTATGCATAGTGTGACAAAAACGCAATTCAATGCAATATGCCACTTAATTTGTGTAATTTCCCCCGGCAAGTTGCCACTGACCATGCATTACCTTTCAGATCGTAAATTATGCAGCGAGCACCTATTAGCAAATGCAAATTAAGGCGTCGTTATCTACGAAATGCGAACTTGGATGAAATGGTTTGACTCCCGTTTATTGAAATGCGGAAAACAGCTTACTCTGACCAGAGACCTGTGTGGAAAGGGGGATTGGAATATTCGGAAAAGGGTTAGTGGGAGAGAATTTCGCGTTTGTCATTTTATTTCATTGAGTTGATGAAAATCTCATTGGATTAAAGGGTTTAATAGAACATATAGGGGTGTTCGTTCTTTTGTATAAATGCAAAACTCTTGTGGGTAGATTTTAATTAAGAAATTTTAATTAGAATTTTGTGCAAAATTATCATATGCATAATTTTTTTTTCCATTTTTAATCAGAAGGGAAATACAAATTTTCAATCGTTCTTACTGCTGCTTTTTCGTTTTTTTTTTTTTAATTCTAAATTTATTATATATACTTATATTTTCTTTATATTACCTTTTTAAAATCTGAAATAAAACTGGTATTTTTAAGAACTTTAAAAACAACTTCATTTGTTAACTAATGCCAGTTCATCTGAGCTTAAATAAAATAATAATCCTTTTATTGAACATATATAATGCTTTATCAGAGACATTTGGCAAAATAAGAATTTGGAAGAAATTAAAAATATTTTGATTCGACATTTTCTTTCAATTAGTTGGCCTAAATCTTAACTCAGTTAGAGGATTTGATGATATTAGTCCCCGGTCTGTATATTCTTCTGGCTATCTACAACACTTGACCAAAGCTGAATAACTGTTGGCAGCAACGGATGTGGTTGATAACCGTATATGCCGAAATCAGGATTGACAGCCCCGGGAAGGGGGGTTCCTGGTGTTTCTTCAAATCCCGAAATCCCCGTATTAAAATAATGAACGCCGGGATTTAATTTTTATCTAAATTATCCTTTAATTTTTTTTTTTTTTTTGATCAAAATTTTCAAAGAATTTAAGTCTCAGAAAATTTATATTTCTTTACGAAGTATGCTCGTAGAATTTTTTTGTGCAATTGTTTTTTTTTTCTTTTCGTATTGATAAATATATTGAAAAAATAATTTAATGGAACAATTTTAAACCCTGAGTACTAGACAACTAGATGTATTTTAATATTTTGAACATTTAATATTCAGTTTACAATGAACTGAATTCACAGACAAGTGGCGCCAGATGGACGCTCACTTCCTCCACGATTCCGGCTGATAGGCTTATCTGAAATAAAATTTTTAAAAAATTAACGGCGTTTTAATCTATAAGCTTAAATGCACAGCACGGACTATTCAATTGAAAATATCAAAAGTTGGATTTTTGGTATACCTTTGAAGAAAAAGTTTCAAATTTCATGGGTTTTTCAATATTATGTTTTTATTTTAAAAAATAGAAATATTTTGAATTTTGGAGTGATCGTAGTCCATTTGATGCGCATATATGTGCTGAGTCTACCCTATAAATTTGAAGTGATTTGGCCAAAACGTTCTTGGGATATGATGGAGGAAATTTTGAAAAACACAGTTTTGAGAAAAACACGTTTAAAGTTTCAAGTTCGATTAAAACAATGAAAATCTTAACTTACCCTCAATCGGCGATGCCTGGTGGCGAAGACTAAAACAAGTTCGGCGAAACAGTCAATAACTATAGATATTTCCCTTTAAACCTCTACAAGCTTGTCTATACTTGTATGAAGATATATTTGCATAGAAGGGTCAATAATATAAAGTCGACTGTACGCAAAAGGCGCTCTAACTCAGTGTTCCGAACAGCTGCTCTTCTAACATTTGCTTCTTTGTAACGACTTCGAATTTTAAAACAATCTCTTTATCACCGTATTCTAGACATGTTAAAGAAGCAATTTATGACTACTTCAAACACTTAAATGAGGTAACACTTGAAATTAATTTACATTCTAATTTAATAACTGAATCAATTTGTACACAAAAGCCCTTACGTGTAGCAGAAGAACTAGATAAAGTTATCAAAGTAGGATATGTGTGCACCAATGCAGTCTATTAGATTTGAGACATTGTTTTCAAAAATTCAAAAATAAATCACTCCTTTTGAAAATGGAGAAAAATGTGTTGACTACTTGAAAAGAGCATATTCCTATTTAATGATGACAAAGCCTACTAAAGTGGATTCTGAACGAGAATTTACTTCGGCGGGATAATTTGTGACAAAAATAAGAAGCCGTTTGAACGAAGAAACACTGGACGAGCTGTGTTTTTAAAAGCTTATTCACAGAAACACAAGAAATGAAATATTTTTTTTTTAAATTTCAGTATATACTATTTTTTTACATGTTTTTATGATAAATTTTGTTTTGATTTGTTTCAATAAATAATAATATCAGAACATTTTTTAATTGTGTTTTTAATTTTATTATGTATTTTAAGCTGTGCTAATATGTGAACATTTTCCATAAATTGTTCAATCCTAATCCCGGGACCAGTCCCAGAATTTGGGTAATGTAGCTCCGAAATCCCGGAATTGAAAATATAACACGGGATTGCAAATCCTAGCCGAAACCCACAATGAATTTTGATGTTTTTAATGATAATTGAAGTGGGTAATAATATGGAACTCTCTGAAACCCACACAATCAACTTTATTTGTAATTGTTAAGCCAAATTTTATTTAGAATAATCTAAAAGATTTTGTTCATCATTGATATTATTTGAGCCGATATAGTAAAAAAAATCAACTTTCAGCTTTTTATAGCAATATTTATATATATATATATATATATGTTGTGTTTATGTGTATATGTGTGTGTGTGTGTGTGTGTGTGTGTGTGTGTGTGTGTGTGTGTGTGTGTATAGTGTCATAAAATGAAAAAAAAATACTCAGTATAATAAAATTGACAGTACTAAATTATACCACTAACAAAACTAGAAGATTTAAACCAGATTTCAAGAAACACAATATAAAAAATGATGGAAAAGTATATTGTACTAGAATTAAATAAGCGAATGTATAGCATGAAAGAGAGTTAGAACTTTAAAATGTATATATATACTGGAATCTAGTGCTCTTCACAAAATAAATAGGTTTTATGAATTAAATAACCAAGTCAATTAAAGTGTATACAATAATTGGATTCTGCAGTTTAACTACTTGTTTATAAAATGACGATTTCTTAGTCATTAAAGTATTTGAAATTGATAAAAAATTTTTTATTAGCATAAGAATTTTTCCAGCAGGACTCAGAAGCTTAATAAGTAATTTATGTATTTATAAGAAAATAAAACTATAGATGCACCATATTGTATTACTTTTCTTATAAATTTATTATTAATGTAGTAATAATTTTATATCTACTTTGCTAAGTACAATATTTGACATTTGATACATCTAAAAATGTGAAATGTATTTTTCGAAAGTCTAACTACTTATCATAAGTTAATTTATGAAACAACGGATTTTATTTAATTTTAAATTATTTAGTGTTACTTAAGCAACCTATAATTAATTAATAGTTAGAATTCCTATTTTATTTCATAAAATAACTAAGTTTATTAGGAAGTTATAAATCTAATACACACTTTAAATGATTTCTTCAGTTATTTCACATGAAATACCTAAATATTCTATAAATTAACTGAATTATAATTTAAGGATAACATGCATTCATATGTCTTTAAATAGACTTCGTAGTTTTATTTGTGTATCGATCAATTTATAAAGAATAAATACGAAAAAGGGGAAAAATAAACTTCCCACCACCTAAAATAAATAATCTGGTAATCACTTACTAAGCACCATATATTAGTTATTACAGAATTATTTGTGTATATAAGTTATTTAATTTTAATAATTCTATCATATTAAAGTCACAGTTTCTAAACAGTTTCTGCCGACATCGATCCACCAGTACATATCTTTCATTAAATAAAGCAAGACTTGCATTAATAAGATAAGCTATTTTTGAAACCGAATTATTATTCCCGAATAAACTGATCATTTTCAATGAAATGCGAAAGACGATTCTCGAGGGGAACGGAGAAGTATTGTAACTGAATTAAAAATTTTATAAATTCATGAATTCTCTCACTATCATCGGGGACAAATGACATTTTCGTTGAACTTTAAAACGTGGAAAATTAAAATACATTTATATCTGTCTCAGAAGCAATGGAATATGTTTTGGGTAGGGAAGAAATTCATCTGTGAATTAAATACAGACAGCCTATATAATTATTTGGAGAATTATATTTTCTAGTTTATTTATTCTAAGTACGTAATAAAATTCATGGAATTTTAGAATTATTTTTGTATTGATACTGTATTGTTGTGAAAGAAACTGTTAAATTCGGAAAATCTTTTCTAAACCAGAGCATTTTTTTCAATGCAATAGTTTGGAAAAGGTATAATCTAAATTTCTAAGTAAATCAAATAATGATCTGTTTGAATATAGGAATAGTTTTTCCCAATAGGCAGCATATTGTACTTATTTTTCAGTTCAAATCATATTTTAATTAACATTTCAAGGTTTTTGTTATTAATTTTATATAAAAAAATACCGAATTATTGGGTTTATTTCAAATTCAAAAGTATTATTAAAGTATGAAACTCTGATTCTGCTTTGCGAGCCTCCCCAACGCTTTAGAACTGATTTAACATGTCATTTTTCTACAGCAGGGGTCGGATACTTTTTAGCTGTGGCGTGCCAAACCAATTTACCAATACGATTCAGCCTGCCAGATAGTAGGACATTTTTGAAACAATTCCATTCCCGCGATAATGCGTTCAGAGTTATAGAATAGAGGTCCACAATATATATTTACAGTTTTATTATACATTAATTTTGCATCATTTTAATATATTTCTCACTAATAAACAGTATAAAATATATAACTACTTCTTCAACAAAAATTTTAAAAAAAATCATATTGTTCATACATTATGTATTTTAAAACGTATTGATTAAAATAAGAAACGTACAACATAAAATATAAGTATTTCCCTTCAATATAGTTAAAGAAAAAATTTAATGCGAACCTAGTGCTTGCACCGCTCTATTTCAATATTGCAAAATCAGAGGTATAATGTGTGACTTTCAAATTGGCAAGATTCTGAGCATTCAGTTGTCAAACAATTTCCTTGCAGACTCAAAATATTTTTCATGGGAGGAAAAATTTTTTACTTAGATATGTAGAACCAAAAGCAGAAAGCAGAGTACATACGATTTTCTCTCTTCCAACAATTAAATCTCTCCAGCAATGGCATTCAAAAGTTTACAAAACAGTTGTAAATTTATCTTTAATGTTATCTTTCGGGTTTTTTCGCGTTATTCCTTAAATGTTATATAAACCTGAAGACGTTTGTCAAAATAAGGTTCAATCAACTTCCATCCGCTCAAAACTTGACAAATTTGTTGAGTAGTGCAAAGTGCCACTGAGAATTGTATCTCGTGCCATAGATTGCCGACCCCTGTTCTACACGGTAAAATATCCGCCCTTTTAATACACTATAGCACGGTACTCACCAACCTTTTGATCGCCGCTGGCCTGTTAAGATTTGATAATTTTACCGTGGTCCACTGTGGGGGAAGGACATTGATTGTTTATATTTTAAATTGTTTTTATTTAATTTTTAAGTTAATTATTTTTAAACTTGCCTTCAAAATAAAATACAATTACACCAAAAAGTAAATATAAAGTGAACGTCGCACAAACCCGTCAGAAAGTACACCACAGTAAATAAAATAGAAATAATTTAACATTCCTTGGGCGGGGCCCGGTTCCACAGGTCCGTGGCCCTATGGTCGAGGACCCCTGAACTTAGATAGAATTATCTGAATTCCACTTTAATATCTTTAAAAGGGTGTTTGAGATACCATTAGAATTCCTTAATTTTTATGGAGGGGATAAATAGGGATGTAAAGGATAAAAAATTTTAAGATAAAACTTTACTGTTTTAAAGTTACATGTCTTAAAATCTATGTTTTAAAGTCTTGACTATGTCTCTCTGTGCATTTAGGAAGTAATTAGACTAAATTAATGAAGCTGAAGTTTTGAGTGAGTGAGTGATTGAATGATCGCACTGTTTAGATACACGTGGGCTTTTGGCGACGGACCTCGTAATTTTGAACCATGGTCAAGTGACGAGGACGACACCTAAGCTGGCAAGTAGTTGGATACCTTAATTCAAAAATAGCACCTTGAGTCTAAAAAGTTTAGGAACTACTTCCTCAGATGATTGATTTTATTTCTGATCTCGAGTAGGAATTTATGAAAGAAATTTAAGTGATATATATTAAAGTAAAATCCATTTGTTTTTTTATGCATTTGAGAAAACTAAATTAGTTTTCGTAAAAAAAAATTATTGAAAATGTATTTTGATGTGCTATTTAAAAAGTTTATACAGGAGAGTAATCTCACCAATCATAATATAAAGGATGCTCATGATCAATCCTTCCTACTTGCAACATTCATAATAATAACCCAAATAATTATAAATAACAAGGATTTCATCCAGCAAAAATGTCTTATCTCCAAAATATGTTTGCATAAAATGCTCGAGAATGTTTTTATTTTTTAATAATATAGGTTCCAGCATATTAGTTAAATATTCCGTTTCTTTTGAAATATATTTCCATTGCACTTTATATATATTATACTTGAAGTTATAATTATTTCAGACTAAATGCCACTGTCCTCTTGTTTTCAGAATATATTCCTCGAGTCTGCTACTTTTGATAAATATTCCTTGACCCTAATACAATTGTAACATTTTCCCTAATTCTAATACATTTGTTACATATTTCACGATCTTATTATATTTACAACATTTTCCACAACCATATTAAATTAATAGTACGTTCCCCGAACTTAATATAGTAAGAAATATGTTCCATAATAAACATTGCTTATTTAAAGAGTAATATTTATTTTAACTTCCTTTATAATGATAGTGATTTTAGTTTTCAAAATTAAAATGGCATATTCACACATTAAATGCTCAAACTATGCATTTTGTAATTTAATTTCGTGTTTCATAAATTTTACATTTTTATGTGAGTGACAATAGAATTTTCTTTTGCACCTGCAATTCTATTTCCTTTTGAACGCGTCTTATTCAATTATTTTTGAGCAAATTAATTTAAACATTTTTCAATATGTTTTCAAATTAAGAGACACAGACAAAACATGATTTAAAATACCTAAGAACATTACTTAGGACTAAAACGAATACTACATTGCCAGTGCAATCATAATTGCTATCATTTAAAAATTAAAAATAATTAAAACGGAACTAATTATTTTCTTACACTTTTAGTTCAAATTAGAATTTTTAAATTTAAAGTACTTCAGAAATTCAAAAATATGTAATCAAATAATGGGTTCTTAGGGAGTATTTCAAATCTGTGCCACATTTCAATGATTCTCAAGAGAAATTAATATTAATATCCGAGTAATATAAATTAGTATGAATTGCATAAAAACTGAAATTCTTAAATTTATTTGGGAATTTAAGGAGAAATAAAGAAAGTTTTTAATCTATTCAAGAGCGAGCAGTACTTTAAATAAAGACAAATTATTTTTCAAAAGTTAATTGTTTCTGAAAAAAATACTGAAGGAGCAGAAACAGTTTTTTTCAGTTTCATAAATACAACAATTTTATATTTGTAAAATTACTCTTATAAAAATTAAAATTAATTCTTAAAAGTTATTTGAATACTTGATATTTTAATTATAGTCTGTGGTGGTGGTTGTTGATTATACATTACTATTGTCTCTCCATTAGTAATTGAACATGTTAAAATATAAGCACCTTCATATTTTTCTCCAATAGAAAAGAGATGTTTAGTGAACGTGAAAAAATGAAATGTATTTAAAAGCTTCAATTCCTTCATTACTTTTTGAAATAAATATTTATTTCAATAATTTTTGTATCAGTAGGTAGTATAATGTCCTTAAATCAGTAATATCGTGTTTAAACATATAACTAGTTCTTCAATATTTGTCTTAAAAATAATTAAGAAAAAATTTTAAATCAATTCTTTAAAATGCCCATGTAAAGGAGCATCAATGTTGTATTTAATTATGAAAGCTCTTGTAGATTATATTATGCACATTACACAGATTTTGGGGCCACTCATTCTAATGGGCCACGGTATCCTACACATTTTGCTCCATGCATGGAACAAAATAAGTTAGATACTGTTCGAAGGAATCCGAGTACTATGTTGGGGGTTCGATTCACACGTGCCCTGAACTCACTATACCTTTTACCTTGTCATTGTCTATATTCGCACAAATTGAGATACAAACTAGCAAACATCTGGTGATCCAGTGCATCTCTCTGTGGGTACCTTTCGCTATACAATCTTTCTGCTGCTTGTGTATTTCTTTCTTCCAATCCGTAAATTAGATGCTTATCTACCATCTCGGTGTTTGTCAAAAGTTCCATGCTCCTCAGCGAGCGCTGACAGCTCAAATTACTGCAGTATATAATGCAGGTCTCTTCCCTTAAATGCTCTTGTGAACAATGCCACCTAGCGTCGAACGAAGACATTTCCGACCATGGGTTGCTATGCAAATCTGAATCCTTATGATGCCCCATATCTCTCCATAAAGTTTGTCTTAATAATCCTGGGACACTGTGTAATTGTTTTTCGAATGATAAAACTTAACTCGTTTTCCTTACGTTATTTGATCAATCAAGTTGTTGCAACAAAATTTAATTTAGAAGTACAGTAGAACGTCGTTTATCCGAACGTTTATTATCCGAAGCGTTCAATATCCGAACCAAAGTCCGGATACGTTTTCGAACAGTGCAATGCTCAACATTTGTTTCCTGTGAGGCCAAAAGTGACGGATGATTTTCAATATTTTTATAGTGTCCAGTACCATATACTGCATAGATCGCATTCGGTTTTCGGTTATCCGTACAATCGCGTATCGGAACTGTGTCCGGTCCCAATTGTTTCGGATAAACGACGTTCTACTGTAGTAAGAATAAATTTCTCTAGTTCTCTCAGATACCGTTTTTTTTTCATGTAACAGCAGTTTATAATCAAATAATTAGTTGTTTGATTGTTTTGAGCTTGATTGGTAATATTTAATCTTCCATGCTTTTGAATAAAATATATTCCAAAGCGCGAATATTAAGTACGTAGAAAGTAGATGTTCAGCAAGGAGAGAGTAGTCACAGCTAGAAGTTAGAGAATTACTTCTTAAATTCTCTGACCGGGGCTAGTCTCTACTTGCGAAATAGTACAATCGTGTTGGGCGACATTTTTACTAAAAAAGAAAAATGGCGATGTACGAAACAAAAATTTATTACATTATTATTATTATTAAAATTATTTATTATTTTTGTCACAAAATTTAATATTTCTTAAAGATAAAGTGAACTTAACCTAGAATCTTAAATAATAAATAAGCAAAATTTAACATTAATTTTTGAACTACTCTAAATTACAGTAATGAAAGGGAAGCAAATGTTAATTGGTTTGCATAACCTAATTAAACTTTCCTATGTACAGCAAAATAAATACATAATATTTTTAAGAAATGCACTTATAGTTTTATTATTTACACTACGACATGTTTTCAGGTGTAGATTTTACGATAATATTTAGGCAAAAATTTAAAACATTTTACTCAGCTGTTATTACTTTCATAAAAAAATACACTAAAAAAAATCCTTTTTTTTTCATATACCGATGAACTCAAAAAGGGGAGGGGGGATATTTTCAATTTATGCAATGTATTTACAACTTATAGAAATACGAAAAAAATTTATATAAAAACTCAGTTTTAAACATTTAGCACCACAGTATTGGTTTACCTCCAAAAAGCTGTGATCGTGCCAATAATTGGTAATTGCTCCACAAAATTATGAAGGTGCCGGGAAGTAGAAACATCTCGTGATATTACACAACATTTTTATATTAAAAAATATATTAATTTTAAATATACAAGTTTTGTCATTAAAAGGAATAAAAAGTTACGTCATTAAAATTAGATGAGTCATAAGTCAATTTAATTTTCGATATAAATAATAACATAAAATAGTGCAGTAATATCTCGACTTATGCTATCCCGACTTACGCGAACCCGGGTATTACGCGATTTTCAAACCTCGTTCATTCGTCGAGAAGCAGTGAGAATCATCGAATAATCATGGAATGAACTTACACAAAAACTTTAAATAACGTCTAGAAAAAACTGCGTCTTTTTTTCCCCCCATCACTTAAACTCAGGTGGTAGCAGAACCTGATGAAATTGTAATGGGAATGAAGTTTTCGATCTTGCCAGGCAAATAATTTTAAAAATAAATATTGATAATATTCAAGAATTGCAGGATTCCCACAATTAGAAGCTGAAAATTGATGAGCTCATAGAAATACATGATCAAGAGCAAAACACTAAAGAGTCTTTAGATCCAGTTCTCAATCAGAAGGTCTAATGACAGTTGAGAATTTGACAGAAGGCCTCAGTTTAATTGAAAAAGGGCTACAAATTTTAGAAAATATAGACTCTAATGAAGAGCGAATTCTTAGCAAAATAAGAAATAAAAAATTATTAGCATGCTACGAGAAAGTTTTGTGGAAGAAAAAAAAAATCTTAGTGCCGCAGACAACTTTGTAAGTTTTTACGAAATCTTCTATGTAACAAGCAATATAAAAAAATTAAGTCAATTCCTATTTAGGTCAACAAAGAAAGATTTTATTTTAGTTACGTTTTATTAAATAATTACAATTAATATAAATATGTATATACATAAGGCAGAATGACAATATTAAGAGGCAAAATAGAAAGCGATTTTCCATTTTCCTTTCTATATATGGTGTTGGGCTATTACTTTTGTGTTTGTTACTATTTATTCATAAATTAAGTATTTTTAATGAATTAATATTTGAAAAAACTGTATTAACATCAATCACTACAATTTTTAAAAAATGTATTTGAATTTGAAAGGACGAATAGAAAGTATTTTATTAACGATTGAAAATTTGAACAAGATATATATATATATATATAGGGAGATTGCAAATTAACCGTAGAAATTGATAAGTAACATTGGCTTTCGACTCTGTATGTGTGTTATCTAAGATTTTTTTTAAACATTTTTCTTCTGAATTATTTTCTTTCATCTTCGGTCCAAACTAAAAATGATTTTATGTATTTGTATGTGAAGTTATACTTTGTTTACTGAATTCGACTTACTCGGTTATCACTAAGCCCCACCTATTGCGTAAGTTCGGGGTATTACTGCATATGTGTGAATTCTGAAAAATTATAATAGCAGAGTGATAGAGAACAGACATAATATTCTAGTTTCAAATAATGTAAGGCTTCTTGGCATCTAATAAAGCTTCAAATTTTTGGATAATTTAATTTCCTGTAGAAAATTTTGCGTTAACAGATACAATAAAACTGATTACATCACAATATCCTTTTTTATTTCTTCATTAATTGTTTTGTATAGCAATACGAAAACTTTTCATAAAAATGATTTTTAAATCATGCTAATTACACATTCTACTTAATAATTAATATTACTCAATTTTGTTATTTGCTAATTTGCGTACAATTGAGAAACAAAATTAAAATAGTATATAAAAAAAATTCTGTACTGTACTATATTATCTTTTGAAAGGTTCAGGTTCAACCAGTCCCTTTGTGTAAAAAAAAACGGCTTTAAAAAAAAACATAATATTTTCAATAGTAGATCTTTAAACAATTTTTTATTGAATTTTAAGTAATTTTAACCGTAATTTACTAACGAAGAATTACATTTTTCACTAAAGTTACAACTTGTCAAAAAAAATAAATACAGATTTTTTTGGAGACAAAAAAATGGGATTGAAAGAAGAATTTTCTCCAGTGCATTAGCGTTATTAATTTTCCATAATATCCATTAATTTGTCTGATAGTGTAATGGTAAGTAAATTCCCATAATGATATACACAATGGTGCGTCTTGCAAAGAGTCATTGTTTCTGAAGACATTTCCTGCAGTAAAACATACTGCTGGCCCTATTATGGCTCAATATTATGAAATAAATGGGACACAATATATGTTTCTCCTCTTCCAATCAGAAAAAAAAACTATTAAGTCACCGTACACGGGGACTGTGTAGCTGACTAGCCGAGTGTCCATCGTCACGGACTCATGGCCAGCGTTGTCGAATCGTGGATTCGAGTCCTGTTGCCACGGAAGGCCCATGCTGTAGAGGAGATGTTGCTCGTTAAATCTACTAGGTTCTAATTACCCGATAACTATCTAGGCTCAATATTACTAGATTTGTAGTAATTTTGTAAGTAGCTAGATTTGTAAGTAGCTTGAGTGTAGATCCAACGTATGGTATCGATAAAAATTAAATGAATTACGCAGAAGTTCTAACTCGTCAGTGACTTGGAACAAGACTTTTTCCTATTGATTTTTCAGATACAGTCATAAAAAGCAACCACGAGAAATGAACGTCAAGACATTTAGGAGCATCATCCCGAGATAAATCCATTTCCATCCATCCGGTTGCCTGAAATCTTAACAAAGTGAGTAAACAATGTCTAGACTAGACTAACAATATTTTAGTATCAACAACTGAAGATAAACAAAGGTACAATATAAGGTAATTCGGGGAAGATGCCAGTTTGTTAATAGTACTTTTATATACGCGTCGATAGATAGCAATACTGGGCCACTTGTAAGAAGAGTTTGGTCCGACATTAAGTGTGTCTTGTGAATTTATCTGAATTAATCATCTTTAATCAGTATTATTTTTGGATCTCGTGAGCATTTAAAGTGTGGTGAGTACAACTTTTATAATATTCCGTTCCTCATATATAAAGTTCAAAAACTTACTTATTATTTTAAATAAGATATTAGCAATATAAATGAATTACACATTATGTTACATGTACGATGCATGTAAAGCGGCCATAACACTGTAGCAAATAAGAAAATAAGCGTGTGTGGCATTTTCCCTGTATACTTGAGGGAAGACTCCACATGATTCAGAAATAAATTAAAATAACTTTAAAATTTGTTTTTTTTTTAAAAAAAACACTGTATACTATCGTATAAATATAAATGTAATTATTATTAATAATAATACCTAAATGCAATTAATGATAAATGGTCTATCATCATCGGTAGCCTCCACCAGCACAAAACACGGGAGCACAGCCCTATTCCTCTGGTCAGAAAACGTAAACCAACCCGACGTAAAAAAATAACATCAGAAGTCTTAACTGAATCAAAGAGGAGAGCAACTATTCGGTAAAAGGCCCGAAGAAAGCTAAAAAAGGCGGGTAAGGTCAAAACAAATAATAAGAAACCTTCGAAGAAACAGAGGAAAGAGACATATCAGTTTGTCATCCTCAAGCGAAAAAACTCCTCCTAGATACTAGTGGTGACAGTTTTGATGAGGATAATAATGACGAGATTTTTGTTCTGTGTGTAAAGGGTACTTTTATGCTAAAAAAGGTCCCAAGTGTGACTGGATTAAATGCAACAAATGGTTGCATGAAGTTTGCAATGATAATCATTTGCAATGAGTGAAATGTTGTGTAGGCTATCATTCGAACCTGTACTATTATTATTTTTAGCAAGCTAATTATGAAAGAATTTAATTTTTTGTTTTTCTATAGTTATTGTTACTTCATATTTCGTTTTGAAATATTTGCTTTATTTTTTTATTTATCGCGGTGTTGTTGCATCTTCCCCTGTATATGGGGGAACATGCCACAACTAAATGAATTTCTTAAACATTAAATTTCTTATTTATTTTCATACTAAGAAAAAATTAACTTGTATACATAACCAATTAAATATTGAAAAATAAAGTGTATTTTTTCATGGTCTTGTCATTTCAATTTTCAATGTACTAATCGAAAAATCCTTAAATGTGGCAACTTTCTCCGAATTATCTTATAAAAAATTCACTCAAATAACGAGGGTGTGATATTCGAGAAATTTTGGTAGTTTCCTCCGACTTCTATGTGTAAGTGTGCAGTACTTAAATATTACTAATGGGTTTAAAGGTTTCCTTTTTTTTAAAAAAAAAATTACTTATATTTATATGTAAGCAATCATATAAACCGTACTTTTCATCTTTATTATTTATACCTTCAGTGAAGAACATCAAAGCACTGGCAGTGCCCTCACTTCTAAAGTATAGTCTATGTAGCAGAATTAATTCTACCCCAGGCATCTGGTGATGAAATATTTCTCTCTCTCTCTCGCGTGTTTCTTTTTCTAGATATAACTAAACTAAACTATAACAAGAATATAAAACTGTGGTTAAAAATGAAAAGTTAAATTATGAATTATAATTAGACTGCATAGTTTTCGAAATTCAGAAATATTTGAGTTCATTATTCTTTTACTCTTAAATTTCCAAATATTTTTGTTTCGGTATAAATTTTATATTGTATCAAACCAGGATTTTTTATAGGCTAGCTTACAATCCCTTCAAAAAACTGAACTTAACTAAGAAGTCTTAGAGATTTCACATAAAAACTTATAGAATTTAAAGCTAATCATTTGAAGAACATGTAAACCTTAATTTCAAATAACTTTCTTCCAAATTTGAATATTGATAAAGAAACATGGTTCATTAAGCGATTAATACCAATCATTCATTAGCCACCAAAAACTCAAAAGCAATTTTTTCATTGTATTTGAATACATTGTTTAAAAATGTAAGTTTAAAATCACATTTTTTAGAAATTTATCTGTAGCAAGGACAAATTTCTAATATTAATATCAACGTGTAGGCTATCATTCGACCTGTACTATTATTATTTTTAACAAGCTGATTATAAAGAATTTAATTTTTTGTTTTTCTATAGTTATTGTTACTTCATATTTCGTTTTGAAATATTTGCTTTATATTTTATTTATCGCGGTGTTGTTACATCTTACTCCATGACTGGTGGTATCTTCCCCTGTATATGGGGGAACATGAAACAACTAAATGAATTTCTTAAACATTAAATTTCTTATTTATTTTCATACTAAGAAGAAAATTAACTTGTGTACATAACCAATTAAATATTGAAAAATAAAGTGTATTTTTTCATGGTCTTGTCATTTCAATTTTCAATGTACTAATCGAAAAATCCCTCAATGTGGCAACTTTCTCCGAATTATCTTATAAAAAATTCACTCAAATAACGAGGGTGTGATATTCGAGAAATTTTGGTAGTTTCCTCCGACTTCTATGTGTAAGTGTGCAGTACTTAAGAATTACTAATGGGTTTAAAGGTTTCCTTTTTTTAAAAAAAATTACTTATATTTATATGTAAGCAATCATATAAACCGTACTTTTCATCTTTATTATTTATACCTTCAGTGAAGAACATCAAAGCACTGGCAGTGCCCTCACTTCCAAAGCATAGTCTATGTAGCAGAATTAATTCTACCCCAGGCATCTGGTGATGAAATATTTCTCTCTCTCTCGTGTTTCTTTTTCTAGATATAACTAAACTAAACTATAACAAGAATATAAAACTGTGGTTAAAAATGAAAAGTTAAATTATGAATTATAATTAGACTGCATAGTTTTCGAAATTCAGAAATATTTCAGTTCCATTATTCTTTTACTCTTAAATTTCCAAATATTTTTAATTCGGTATAAATTTTATATTGTATCAAACCAGGATTTTTTTTAGGCTAGCTTACAATCCATTCAAAAAACTGAACTTAACTAAGAAGTCTTAGAGATTTCACATAAAAACTTATGGAGTTTAAAGCTAATCATTTGAAGAACATGTAAACCTCTTGATTTCAAATAACTTTCTTCCAAATTTGAATATTGATAAAGAAACATGGTTCATAAAGCGATTAATACCAATCATTCATTAACCACCAAAAACTCAAAAGCAATTTTTTTCATTGTATTTGAACTACATTGTTTAAAAATGTAAAGTTTTAAAAATCACATTTTTTTAGAAATTTTAATCTGTAGCAAGGACAAAATTTCTAATATTTTCTTAAAATATCCCATTCATGCAACTAAACCAGTGTTTCTCGAAGTCATCTGTATCAACCCCCAGGGGTTTAAGATGGCATGCAAGGGATCTACTTCAACGAAAATATAATTTGGGGGTCCATGGGGTGTAAATTGGGGTCTACGATTGTGGCTCTCCTTCAAACCAGATCGTGACTTTTATTTTAAAAGATAGTTTTATCAAGTGGAAGCCAGATTTATCACAGACTATCTGTCTGGAAGTTGACGTTTTAACCTACTTTGAAAATTGAAATGCTCTTTAGTCAGATTTTGAATCTAAGTTTGAGAATGCTTTGAGTATAGTAATAACACAGTAGAAAAAAGAAAATAAAAAAGACTAGAAACTATACTAATCAATGAGATTCAAAATTAAACCTTGCAATATTGATGCCATATATTGGAAATTTGTTATTGATTCTCCAAATTCATTCTTCCTATTAAAAGTAGTTGCTTAGCTGTTTCACTTAATGGTTATTTTGCATACACAATACTTCACTACAATTAGATATTTAAATCTTTTAAAGCAAGTAGTAGAACCAGCTGTTAAAAAGATATTTAAATTGATAAATTTGTAAAAATTCAATATTAGGTAAGGTCTATCCCAAACCGAAAAACATGGCAAGAGGTCTATGAGACAACAAAGTTTGGGAACCTCTGATCTAAACCTTTGCACCATCATATCACCAGTATTTTTAATATGGCGTAAAAGATGGGAAAGCTCTTCTTCAGTATCAAAGATTATTGCGTAAAATAATTCATTTATCTCATTTGTGCTTTCTATCTAATTATTTCTTTCTCATTAGTTATTTTTATTAAAATTAGAACAAACATATTTTTCTCATTGTGTGTTAATGATTCTAGTATCATTAGAACCGTTTGCAAGGAGTAATAATTCATTGAAAATATGATAAATAAAAGAAGCTCTGTACGTAGACATGCAGAATCAATCAAAATTGCGTAGGAACTATTGGATGGGATCCAGTGAAAATGCGCGCAAGAGATACACGAGGATTGATTTTGTGTAGTCGATTTAATTAAATTTCCCAGCTGGAAATATTTTCCGGATCTGACCTGAAGGAACGCCTTAAGCCTCAAGCTCAAGATGGCGAGTAAAGATCCCCTGAAATTAATAATAGCTCATTAGTATAAACGTTTTATTTTATTTTAATGAATGATATATTTTTATGAATATCAAAGAATTTCTTTCTAATATACATCCTTATGATTAATTAATAAATGTTTTAGTACATACAAGATTTAGTTCCTCAGGTCGTGGAGATATTTTCTCGCATGAAAAGATTGAGATAATTAATAGCCTTAATTTAAGACGTACAGCAAATTCTGAATGATTAAAAAAACTTATTTGTAATGACCTGAATTACAGAACATAGTGTAGAAGTTGGTAAGGCGAAGTGTCATCTCACAAACATCAATAAAGGGGTATCATTGGTGAATAAACGGGCAACTAATATCATCTTTGTAGCCCCAAAACTGAAAATTAAAAGTTCAGAGAAAAACCTAAGTAACAATTGTCGAATGGTATGAATTCTTTAATTCAATCTAGAGAAATACTTCTGTAGGCAGAGATACTTAATTTCAGAATAGTCTATTCATCTTTTCTGTAATTTACCAGGACAGTTCTTTTCTCAATACCTGTAAGAAACCCGCACAGGCATTCACAAAATTTCTCTCTATGTTCCACACCAGAGGTTGCCAAACTTTTCTGACTCAAAGACCCCTTGCCATGTTTTCCGTCTTTGGTAGACCCCTTCTTACCTAATATTAACTTTTTGCACATCGATCAACTTAAATGTCTTTTCGACAGCTAGTATAGAACTATTTACTTTAAAAGATTAAAATATCTAACTATAGTGAAGTATAGTGTTTTAAACAAGAAACACATGTAATTAATTTTGAATTTAAATTTAATAATGTATAAAATAATTGAACAAATAAAAATGTTTTTAATAGATGGATGAATAGGGCGCTTCACACACACAATAACAAATTTTCAACATTTGGCATCAATCTTGTCGAGTTTAACCTTAAATTTCTTCGGTTAGTTGTGTCCAGTATCTCTCTCACACACACACTTTTTTTTTTGTCTACCTAGTCAAAGCATTCCAAATCTCGATTCAAAATCTGAATAGAGGGCATTTAAATGAACGTAAGTTCAAAAAATATTATCCTGGCAGATTGTTTGTGACAAAATGAGAAACTGAGAAAATTCGCAACGTTATACTCCTTTAGCTTAATTATTGCAAGAAATGCAGAAATGATGGTCCTTGTTTTTATAAAATACATACTGTCGCCTTGTAACTCTGTATATTAACCTCATTAAATTTTAAAAATTTTAATTAATTATTTTTTTTATTTTTTTTTTATTATCACATTGTTTAATGAGCCTCTGTCATACCCTTTTAACTCTGACTTTAATTATTTTTTTACTAGTACCTTGAATGTCTAGACTTAGGGTATATGACCACTTTGGACACTGTTCTACACTTTTTAATAAATATTTCAACGCTAGTAGTTTTTTTCCCCATGACAAAGCGAATTTAAAGAATACGAGTAGCATATATTTTAATTGAAGACTGATACAGTAATTCCCGTGTAACATAAATATCACACGAGGCTTACAGAAGTAAGTAAAATAAACGTAATAAGAAAAAAATAAAATAAAGGATGATAAAAAAAAACAATTTACTAAGCAAATGAAGTAACAAAAACAAATAAGTTACAAAGACAAACAAGTATATTACGAAATTAAGTAACAAAACCAAAACTATGAAGTTACAAAGACATTGCAATGAAAAAATTACAAAAGAATGAGAATGAAGTTTTACTTGAAACACTAGCAGAAAATAATTAGTAGAACAATTCATTTTAAGAGTATGCAGTTTAATCTTCAGACATTTCTTTTCTTAAATTTTGAACAAAAAAAGGATTAAATTATCAACATTTTGCACACCACCAACACTGTATTCACAAAGTTTGGAAGGGTACAGGTTAAATCTGTTATGGTACACTTTAAACCGCCGGCTGGGTGGCGTGGTTGGATTGTCGTTGGCCTTCTGCAACTAAGGTTGCGGATTCGACCCTGGCCCAAGTCGGTGCTTTTTCATGATGCAGAAAATCGACAGCGGCCATGTCGTATGATTTTAATGCATGTAAAACATCCCTAGAGTGTCTGTTTGGCTTGGGTGCTCTCGGCAATATTAAATCCTAGTACAGGTTCACATCGTCAGAGCTTAGGTGCCTCCCTCTAGGGAGGAAACTGGGCATCAACATTACCTGCGGTGATAGGTATCCGCCTATGCGGTGCCGCACTAAAAAGAGATATCAGCTTCCGAGATATCAGCTTCCGAGAATGTACTATGTCTGCAATGATAAAACAGCAATCCTCAGCTCATTAGAAATCAAAAAATATGAAGCACTTTATATATATATATATATATACATACAGTCGATTCTCACTGATTCAAACCTTCGATAAAACGAATCTCTAGCTAATTCGAAGTATATGCTCAGCCCCCTAGAAAAACTCTTGATATTTCAAACTAAAACAATATGCTTTGATACACTCAATATTTTGAAGTAAAATCTGTGGCTGGCCAGATTAGAACACGCAATAATTCGAAGTTATCTTATAAAACTCTCGACAATTCAAACACTCACTATCATGTTGAGTCCTGTAGCAAACAGGTTGGAGCTTACAAGTTTTGTGTTTTATTGTTTTTGCGTAGCCCTTTTGATGACTTACCCCTTATTAGTGCTTTCCGGCTCTTCAGGCGAAAATATACTTTTATTGCTTTATTCTTGAAGTGGACAATAGACCGACCACACCTGTTGTCAGCAGTCCATATCTTTCATTTGACACGTGGTCTTGCAACGCATGTGTTCAAGAAAGAAGGGTCCAATATATTGGGAAGAAATGCGTAGGATTGTGTATTTTGCATTCGAAGTGACATGACGATTTATGAACCATCTGTGTAACTTATGACATGTGGCGTCAAATAGGGCATGAACCGGAGTGGACTCTGCCTTGAAGCACCAATGGTGTTGGGGAAAGTGTCTGAGGGAACCGATAACAGATTAAACAGATTTTTAAAGATAACGGATTTTTTTCGTCAAAAAAGATTAATCATGTATTCTTTTAGTTATCGTTTTTAATAAATAAATGTATTCTTTTAATGCAGGACTTTTAACTTCTGCATAATATTAATACTGTATAATATGCCCTTTTAAAAAATACTTTAAAATAATTTTATACGTATGTACAATTGTTGTTTTATTACATTGTTTCCTTCGTGTATTTTGGGAGTTTTTTCCTACCCTCTTGATAATTTGTATTCTTAAAAATACGAAGTTTTTCATTGGTCCCTCAAACTTAGATTTATCGAGAGTCGACTGTATATACATAAAATTACCGTGACCTGTTAGGAATTGTGTGATTTTAAAATTTGTAAAAAAAGTAATCACACAAGATGGTCTTTGCGGAATAGTCGTAAAAATTCCTTTGTGATCATTTTTTTTATTACAAACAAAATTTTATTGTTTATGCATATTATTCAACATGTTTAATTCAGAATATGAAAAAATTCAAAAATTCATTTGTACAGTGAGTATATTAAAAAAATTCTGTACTTTTTACGTAGTTGAATCAGTTTTTCCAGGATGTAAATTCCAACGAACATGTGATTGTTATTATAACTTCGAATGTTTTTAACTTAAAACTCTGAAATTTTGTGAGATAATAGAAAAATATATAAAGAATAATTTAAGCAAAAAAAAATTGATTTTTTGACCGATTTTTGTCAGTTGAATCATACTGTGTGTGTCCCCTTAATAAAGCTTCTTAACTGAGTAAATGCTGATCAGTCGCATAAGAAAAATTTCAAACTTGTGAACAAAATTGCATTGAAGAATTCGTGGGCTTAGAACACCACGTTTATAAGAGTAATTGATGAAAATTCCTACAAAAATTAATTTTATTGTAAAAACCTTTTTCCCATGCTTTAATATGTATAGCGTACTGTTGTAATTCTTGTAAATCTTCGGAAAGTTTCCAGGTTTTAAATGCATGTTTTGTATAATGTGCCTCTAACTCAGTGAGAAACCCAATCCGCTTTAAGCATTATGGAATAATTAGCATAAAAACATTGAAAAATGTAAAATTTTATAATTTTAAACGCTTTTATTGCGTGTTGCGAATCTCTGGTCCCCTAATAAAAAATTATTTTGCGGTCGCTCCCCTGCCGAATGTGGATGTGTTTAAAGACAGACTCTTTTGATCGATTACATCGGACAGCAGCGAGAATTGCGGCACGACAAGTTTCCAACTCTGCTCATCAATGCGTGAAATAGAACAGCTTTTAATAGCTTTGTTATGCGACCACTATCACCATGGGTCAGCAGACAAAGAGATCCCGACCACAACAATCAGGCGCGACAGCTCTTTTTTTTTTTTTTCTTCTTTCCGATATCTTCTTTTTGCAACCCGCAATTTTGGTATTAAATTATTCGGTTCGAATGAATTTTTAGGCATTCGTACTTATATGTAGTAAAAAAAATATTTTAACTTTACTGAGGAATTTTTCAGTTTCTGTGATAGCTTTTCCAAATAAATTCGACACCTATATATGGCTATCAATAAGTTCTCCTGGTTCACTTGATTTTCTAAGCTTAACTCTTATGTACCTATTTCTCAAATAAATGTAAAACCTTTAATAGGATTTCTTTTAACCTGGTTTCAAAAATATCCTGATAAACGGCATAAAAAATATATTAATCTTTGCACATTTCTCCATGAAAGTTAGAGATAATATAACGATGAAATTATCTATTATTGCCTTCGGTATTCAATTAAGAACTCTCCAAATGTTATATTATGGTTCTCCCTTGTCGCGGTACTTGCTCCAAGTGTTGATTGAGGTACAGGTCTCGCTGATCATTGAGGTCCGATCAGGAGGTCCGAACGCTGTCGGATTTGAGAAGCTTTCAAATCATACTCGAAATGATTACAGAGAGGTACTCACAATAATACTCTATTTTTAAGTTTAATGCTAGATCTGATAAAACTAACTAGAATTGTCTTAAATGAGATTCAGCCTCTGAAACTTGGTGAAGAGAAATCCCCTAATATTTTCTAATTTTATAATTCAGAAATAAAGGACTACAATTCAAAACTCACAAGTGTGGCTATATTGCCCGCATAACAATTATTTTCTACCTCTCTGACTATTTCCGTATTTATTTGTATCTAAGCCGAAATTGAAAATTGAGTGCATCTTAAAATAGAAAACGGAAAAATTCATTGGATGATAAAAACGTCGTGACAGGGTAACGTATTCGGTCACACAGCTAAGCATTAGAAATCATTTTTATTTCTAGAAAACGTAAATATTAGCTTAATTATAATTATACATCCCACGCAATGCCTCCATTATTTTGTTTTGCTTAGAAGAAAACTAAAATCTCGCGTGTTGAAATAGTTGCAGGGTCGCCTAGCCGGTGTGTTGCGTCTGTTTCAGTCCTCAGTCTTATTGCTCCGACACATCTCTCTATTGTCCGGAGGGCGCTTGCCCTACAATGTTCTCAGTCCCACAAGATCGGGATCAGGAACCGTCAGCGTTCCTCTCTCTGCCAATCGCAACCAGGCCTACACGCGAAGAACGTTTATTTTCGTCCTAAGGGTGCTTGCCCCCACAATTTTTCTTTCCTCTAGATCAGGTAACCCGAGTCGTTCGTCTTATTCCTCGTAGGATCAAGTCTCGTGAGTCGATCCCTTCCATTCTCGAATCGACCCTTTCAAACTCCAGAGGCGGGTCAACTACACGTCTCTCGTCAACTCTCATCGTAAGGTCCCAAAATTTTGCACCCGGCATCTCAATCTCAATAGCCCACCACTGGTGCAGGCCAAACAATGGCTCTGGTCCTTCTCGAATGTTTCTCGCTGCAAAGACTTGTCCGACATCTGGTTCATGATCCACCTCGTTGCCATTTCCTGTTTGAAGTGACCTTCCGTCGTCCGCCGAGGCGCCACTCTGCTAACACAGACAAGTACTGTCTATTGACGCACAATATAGCTATGTCCCGTCTATTGTGCTCTCAGTCACACCGGCGTCAACAGTATAGATGCCAAACAAAGGACAATGACGCCAAAGCCACGTGCTCTCTCTCCAACCCACAAGCGAGCCACATGCTTTCCATATGTCAGACTTGACATATATAGTGGGGTGTGAGCCGTTCCATGTGACGTCGTCACAATGCTGAAAACCGAAAATGATATTGACCGTTACAGCAATTACAGATTCATGTATGCAATTTAAAGTGTTAAAAACTCGTAAAAATATATTAATTATTAACTTCTTTTTAGTTCTCATTTTAAATTTTTTTTTAAATTTTGAAAATGCCAGACATTGCGATAAATCTTTTTACACTACTTTTTATTTTTTCACAAAAAGGTATTGAGAATTTAGGGTGTCTCTTAGAATCGATGGCGGCTTAGATACGAATAAATAAAGTGTAAGCTATTTACTATTGATGAAAAAAGGGAGTTAGTGAAGAAATATATCTCGAGCATTGCCTATTGTTGCACCCTTTCAAACCTGTCTACTCATAAGTTCACTGCATTATATAAGAGGTACTGTATTACACAAAGGTTGAAACTTTAATAGTGGCAACACTGTTGTAAAAACGCTATACAACAAAACCAAAGAATACCGTGTATACCACATGTGAGCTACGTACCTACTTTACCTCTCATCAAAAAGACTCATCCTTCCTACCTCACTCGCATTCGGAATGACTGGAAGAACTGTTCCTTGTTTTAGCTTGCGGTCTAAAGTAAGTGTTGTCAGGATGATTTCAAAACAAGAACAACGAAGTTGGATAAAAATTGAATGTGCCAGAGGTCGTACAGCTTGACAATGTCATCTAGTGTCACAAGAGGCTTTCGGGTAGTCTGCATTGCCTTACAGAACTGTAGCAGGATGGGTAAAAACCTTCAATGAAAGACGTCAAAAATGTGGCAGACATGCATCGGCCAGATCGTCCTAGTGTCAGAAAAGCAGAAGTGCATACTGTTGCCGCATTAATGGACAGGGATCGATCCCCATATCTAAGTCCTTGTGGTTTAATTCCTAAGATTAAGGAACAACTTCATGGCATTCGCTTCAAAAGTGTTCCAGAGATTCTTGCGGCAATGGACCGGTCCATTCTAACTATCAACAGAACAGGCGCTGCTACAGGAATTCTGCGACTTCCTCATCGTTTGAAAAGGGTTGTATATAATGCAAGCGACTATATTGAAGTTCTGTAAAACATGGTAACATGAATCACTTTTGTGTTCCATGTAAATAAATTGTTGCCACTATTAAAGTTGTAACATTCGTATTTCAAAAACCTCAATCCATAAAAAAGACGTTATGTAGTCAAGGCATGACTGGCTTGGGAGAATGAGCTGGCTGATTTGGCTGAGAAATTTTAAAAAATTCAAATTCCTTACATTTCGAAAATCAATCAATAAATAAAAACAAAAAATAATATTGAAGGAAATAATTTTTGTTTTTGGTAGCGAAACTTGAAATTAAACTTTCTTGTTTTCTTCGGTCCGCTTAACAACAAAATCTTTTACTAATTAATCATTTATTTTTTACGTGAATACATTGTTTGTACACTGCTCAAAAATTAGGGGAGTAAGCAAAAAAGTGAAGAATCCGTTTCGCGAAATTCATACATGGTGTATAATATAGGAAATACAGTTGTGTAAAAAACCAATACAGAAAAAAAGCAAAAAACAATTGAATTTGAACATTAATTCTTTGGAATGGTATAAAGAACATAAAACGATGCTTTAGAGCAACAATTTGGTTACATGTAAATGAAAAAAACCTGATTTTTTGGAAATGATACAGGGGGTTTAATATTGTCTGTGGTCTCCCCGAACTGCAAGACTGCCGCACACCTGTTTATGATGGATGCAATAAGGGTTTCGATGAGACTTCGAGGAATACTATTCCATTTTTGACAAAGTGGGACTCCCAAGTCTTCGACAGTAACAGGAAGCATTAATCTCTCAGCAACGATTTATCCAATTGTGTTCCAAACATGCTCGATCGAATTAAGATCAAGAGAGCATGCAGGACACTCCATACACTGTATTGTTTCAGCTTCAAAAAGTTCTCCACAAGATGAACTGTAAGAAGTTTGGCATTATCCTGCATTATATATATAAAAGAAAGGAATCCCGAATGTCTGCTGCTTAAAGTATGACATGATGTCTCAGGATATCGTGTACATGCCTTTGAGCCGTCGAATTGCCATTCCAAATGATCTACAGGTCAAAAAGTCCGGCTATGCTAATTCCAGTCCTTACTATCAAACCAATTCGTCTGTAATGTGACCTTTTCTAAACGAAAATATACTGTTATTTCGTATGCCCCTTTCTTGTCACATCAAAACACGTCTGTTGTCACACTATAAACTCATTTGGGACTTGCCCGTTAACAGCATTTGATTCTAATTCCCTTTCATCCAATATCGGAACAGAATGGTGTCTTGCTGCCAACGGAATACACTACATCGGCCTACGTGCATATAGACCACCTGCATGGAGCCTATTTCGGAATTATTTGTTGAAATCATTCGTCCCTTTGCCAAAATAAACTGCTTTTGAATCTCCGTCGCATTAGCTGTTCTGTCTCGACGTGCTTTCAACAGGATATATATATATATATATATATATATATATATCGGTCATTATTTGCAGGGTAGCACGTGGATGATCTTTTCCTGGCTGATGTCAAACATGTGATGTTCCTTGGAATCGATTCCACAGTTTTGCAGGGACATTTCTTGCAACTTCAACTGGTTTTGCTACAGTTCTTAGTGTTTGACCTGATTCCATTCTCCCGGTTATAGGCAAAGCCAAGGATTACAGTGCATCTCATTGTCATGATTTTTTTCGGTCACCTTTTCTCAAAACAACAGCCGAAAATTTAAATTTCCCCACTTAGACAACGAAAAACAAAAGTTTCTACGAAATCACGATTTCTGTACTTATATTCTTTTTCTGAGATTTTTAGCAGAAGAAATATTAGTGTAATTTTTTTTTAAATCTATACTTTCATAATTTTTTTGAGCAGTGTATTATTTTATCACAGATCCAGTTGAACATTTATGAAAGTAATAAGTATAGTTATGTTAGTAAATTGACTAAATATGTATAAACGCGTGCGTGCGTGTGTGTGTCGTTCATGTGGTTGTCAAGGGTTTAGTTTATCACTTCAGTTAAAAACTTATAATCTTTCTAAAATTACTCATTATATATAACGTTTAGGCTCGATTTACAAATTCATTTAACACTAGTAATTATTAAGATCATTCAGTTCTTATGTCTGTGTGCAAAGTAGAAGATTAACTCATCCCCCCCCCCGGCTTCCCAACTACGAATAATCTCACTACCAAAGATCTATATTTCCTACATTATTACTCCAACGCGACGTGTGGTGTTTCATTGACAAACTTAATATTGAACAGCAATTATTTCTTGTGGAAAATATGAAGCACCTTTTTTATGGCCTAAAGTAGTTGATTCTAGTAAAGTTAAAACATTCCTACAGCGATATTGTGAAGTGCTTGGCATTTTTGGAATGCACTCCGTACAAGCTGATAAGCATAAATTATTGTTGGTAGGTGTAATTTAGCGCAATGATAGTAAAAAATTCTGAAGATGGTGTAAATAATACTGTAAAGGAGAAATTTGTGCTATTTACTTTCATGCCAATGTTTTTTTATGTGGTCTCAATGCATCACTTATGCCAGTATATTTCTGTTTAAAAAATGAATACTGCAATATACTCCCCGCCACAAAGTTAATTAGAGCGACCTTGAAACAAATTTCATGTAATAAAATAATAATCCACTGGTTTTTTCGTTTATTATTTTGCACACATTAGTACAACCACAAGAGTATCTGAAAAAGGTTTAAAAAAATTTCCTTCCGTCTTCCTTGGTTAGAAGTCTAACGCTCTACTGACTGAGCTAACCGGGACTAAAAAAATTTTAATAAAATTAATCCAGTTCACATTACGCTACATTTTTGCAATAATTAATCATTTGTATTTCACTCACAAAAAAAGTATTAATAAATTAATTTACATAAAAAATTGCTTTTTTTAAGCATGATTTTATATTTAAAGTTACAATTTGATTTTTGTTTTCTTTTCCTACTTGTTTTGCAACAAACTCGTTGAGGTTTTCGCAATAATTTATTTTTTTTCTGCTTAATCCCATTCGGTTAAAAAAATGGCTAAGAATATAAACTACAATATTATTGACTTTATAACAAGCAATTTGTTAATTCCAATCTCAAAAGGATTTTTTTTTTTTTTTTTTTTTTGCAAATGTTTATATATTTTTCGGTTAAAATTAAAAAAGAAAAAAAATCTGCCAGGGGGATTCCCAGCCTTCAGAAATGCGCAGTCCAGCCCTCCTCCTTCTTAGAATTTATTCCTCTTGTTCTAAATTGCCTTAATGGTTTTTTAAAAAAATATTCTTAAATTACGTGATAAATGAAGCTTTACGAGAGCATAAACAAAGTGTAAATTAAACATGTTTAAGTATATCCCATCAATGTCATAAAACACTTTTCATGTGCATCTATAACTTCCCCTTTCACTAAGTTAAACACTATTAAGACAAAAAAAAATAATAAATACAGATATAACTCTAATTCATCTCTACTTTTTACTCTCAACATTCTTTGAACTGTTTAAACCTTACCTCAACAGAAGTTTTTTATTTCTTTTAACTAAATCAATACTAATACCTTAGCTAACCGACAGATGGCGCTATAAGTTCCACCAAACCAAAAATTCTTTTTCCTTTCTTTTTTTTCCCCTCCGCTCTTCCAGTACGATAAGAAAAACACTATCAATCTCGCGCGAATCGATCTGGGAATTGGAGGGAAAAACGGAAGTTTTGGCAGTTTTGCCATATACTACTGCCTTTTTTCCTAGCCATCCACTTTCCCCGTTAGTCATTTTGCGCAGTGCTACACGTCTCTTAAGGATGCGGCGCTCATTTTTCGTGGGCGCCCTTTTTCTATATCTCAGAGTTTATCTTCTGTCGCCTCTTTTGCTCCAGGCGCAGATGTTAATTGAGTGGTGAGGGCCTGCTTGTTTACATTTTGATCCCCCCCCCCGTTTTGAGTCATTGAATTTGGTTTTTGTCGGGAAATGGTTTGTAAAAGCTTTTTGCTCAATGTTTATAGTTTTCGGCGCCCACAGACTGATGTGTTGCGAAATTTGGACTACGTTGTTACTTAGTGTGTATTTTTGTATTCATAGATTCATCGTGATTTCGGAGACGGATCTCTGGATTTGAAAGAGTTTTGTGTAAAAATCACGCACACTGATTTTATTTCAGTGTTTTGTGAAACTGATTTGATGTGTGTTACGGTTTCAGGGTGAATAATAACGAGTAAACAAAACACTTGTAATGATTTGTAACTGAATTGATGTTAGCATTTTCCATTAGGAGCGAGTAACAAGTTGTTTGTGAGCAATGAACCTCGTAATTTTGAACCATGGACTAGTGCTGAAGACGATATCTGGGCTGATACCCCCTCCAAACTTCCACACCACACCAACGGAAGACTTTGTGCCTCAACAATTTAAAATGCATCATCCCCTCTACATGGCGTATCTTCAATGGTTCTTGGCTCGAACCTCTAACATTGAAGTCACGAGTCCGTGCCCACAGGCTACCGCTCCCTCCATTTGGGAGAGGAGAGTGGGAGTTATATTAACGTCACACTATAAAGAAATACAAAGGTTATTTGTGACGTTCCTCGCAAACTTGAACCTTGGTCAAGGGATGAGGACTACATTTGAGCTGATACCCTTGCTCCAAACTTCCACACCTCGTCAATGGCAGGACATTGAGGGTCAATAATTTCATGCACATCAGTCCCTCTACCTGGCGGGTTTTCAGTGGCACAAGGCTCAAACTCATGATGTCCCAGACTCGAGTCCAAGACCTTGACCACTGGGCTGCCGTGGGGAAGAGGAAAGCATTTTTTTATTATCTGTTTCAAACAATACGATTCTTAATTTTTGGTTTACATTTTATTTCAGTAGAAACTGAAAAACTTAATTTCATTAAAAGTAATAAAGAGTTACAGCCTGTAGCACGTTACACACACATATCTTTTTTATAAAGAATCCTTTTTTTTTTTTCATTTTTTTGGTATCATTCATTTATTTTTAGAAGAAATAAGGATAAGCATTTTCACTTCTTTTTTTAAGTGAAAAAAAATTTCACAGCTGTTTTGTCTTACGCATAACGTTAATAAATCCATGGGAATGTAATACCATTTAGTGAGAAAATCAAAGATTAAATTTCAATCAAAAAAGTTTGTAATTTTCAAACTTTTGTGTTTGATTTGTCGGTGGTTGAGTGTTCAATGGTGTAAATAATGATTTCAAACTGAAGTAAACCTTTTAACTTAAACTAGGACTTAACAAACACATATTTACTCATAGAATATTGAATAAAATCTTTTCAAACGAAATCAAGAGTGAATCGATAAAAAAAAGCAGCAGCTATTTCTATTATATGTTAAACATATATCCATTGGAAATGTAATACAGTGAAACACGTTTAACACGAAAACACTTAAGATGAAATATCGGTCAACACGAAATAATACAATGGTCCCCGCAAACTACTACGTATTTTCATGCATTTTTTCTCTTAACTCAAAACGAAAATCGCTTAAGGTATCCAAACACGTTCGAAGTAATTTTTTTTAAAAAAAATAGCATACTAAAACATTATAAATGCTTTTTTTTCAGGAATCAATATTAATAAATACTAATATTTAACTATATAACAATATTTTAAAAAAATTTTACAAAAATCACACTTATAAGGGAAATTTAGCAATATTTTTGAAAAAACTTCAAAACAGTTAGAGGAAAAGTAATAAATTATATCAGTAAAAGTATTTCTATATCAAAGTAGATGCATTTATCTCGAGAGTGTACTAACATTTTAAGAAAACATTACAATTTTAGACCTGACCAAGTAAATATTAAAAGAAATGTTACATTCTTTATGAGACCATTATTTAAGTAACAGGCCATAACTCAAAAAACATTCATACAATAAGAAATATATTTTAGTACATTCTCTAGAAAATAATACAAATATCTGGCTCAAAAAGTTTCATAAAAATAGGATTGTAATATTTTGAGCTATTAGATTCGCAATGACAGATTTTGAGCCATTTAAATGTCCACTTCTGGTAGATTAAAGGCTCACTTACAGTTTTTCTAATTTTATAAAATCGATTGTAACTTAACCCCTAGGTAACGCAGAAGCAAAACTAAGTTTGTTTTGTAACGCTAAAAGAGATAGCTCAATTCAATAAAATAAAAACAAAAAATATGTTTTTGACCGAATTTATTCATTTTAAGGGGTTCGGAATCCCTTAACACGAACAGACTTCCCCCTTCTGGAAATGAACAAAATACCGAAAACACTAGCCTCGCTGGCGAGATTTGAGAGAGGTGTTTGAGAAAGTTTACGTCTTGGCGCTTGACATCTCTTCTCTATTACTATCATTCCTCTTTCTGGAGAAATTTTGAAATTTTATTATATATTATTGTGTGCCGGTATACTGACTGGGTCGCAAAAAATGCTCGCTGTGGACCGCGAGTTTGACAGCAATGCAGTAGAGGAGGATAATACTTTTACAGCCCCAATTATGGCAGATAAAGATATTTTGACGTTTGTTAAAACTCAAAAAATAACCTGATGCAGATTCTGACGACGAAAATAAAATGAATGGAGTAGCTCATGTTCCTACGTAATCCAAAATGTGGAGCATCATGAAAAATATGCGTAGCTATTTAAACTCACATTCCAACAGTGAAATTAATAATAAAATGAACGATGTCGAACAATTTGTTGACAATTTGGTGCGAAAAAAGACAATGCAAGGAAAATTATCAGATTATTTTACAAAAGCTCAATAAATGTTTCGTTTTTCAAAAAACTTCAAAATGTTGTAATAAATCCCATTAAGTTCTAGTAAATGTTTTAGTTTCATTGATTTTTATGAAATACATGCACATCTATATAAATAAAATGTAAAGCTTAATTTTGTTGAATATATGTTTTTTTTTATAATATTCTTTAACACGAATTTTTTTAAGACGAAAGAAGGTTTCAGTCCCCCTCAGTTTCGTGTTCACCGTTTTTCACTGTAATCTTACATAAGTTTCTTTTTAATGTATGTTAACTTCCTCGTGTCAGGTGGCGTGTAAAGAGAAAGGCTGGCAATTGCTGCGAATTATCACTTTTTATCAGTTACTTTTTCTACACTATATAATTAATGAAAATGAAATGGATATTTCATTACGTCAACAACGTAGTTGCTTTCATAAAGTAGAATATTGGAGGATTATATTGATATGATAAATATTACAACGTGAATGAGAATTAAATTCATTAATATTTTATTAATGTGTTTTTCATTTGCATATCTATGAATGACATTAGTTAAAAAAATAGTCTACGAGAGATGCAAATTATATCCAATTCCTCATCTTTCGCGAGATTCTAAGTACTTAGCGAACAATGATATACGCATCGATTATTGCGATGAAGTCCTGGTCATTGTTTGAGGGAATCCTGTATGAAATTCCCGGAGTAGGAATCGATAAATGACGAATCAGGCGATCTTAGTGGGCAGATGTCGGGTTTACACAGAACCATCCATCACCACATGTAAGCAGCGGTTAAATCATCTCATTCAGTTCACTGCTTAAGTATATGCCGTTAGCACATTATGTTGGCATCACATAAAGTACCAAATAGAGTGAGTGTGATCGTACAACAAAGTTGCAAAAGGACTATTGGAGACGGACCTCGAAATTTTGAACCATGGGGAAGCAACGAGAACAACACCTGAGCTGGGACCCATCTCTTCTAACTCCCATGCCACACCAACGGGAAGACGTTACAGCCTCGTTACAGATCGGGCATCCTCTGCAAGGCGGGTCTTCAGAAACACTAGGCTCGAACTCATGACAAGCCAGCCGTAAGTCCGTGACCAAGACCAGCTACCACTGCCTCAATCACCAAGTAGAGAAACTGAATGTAATTTTTTTTAAATGATAAAATGACTTCATATTTTATAATAATTTAACCAATAATATGATGTAATATTAATGTGTGAATATCTATAATATGATGGAGCTATTAGTATGTACCAAAAAATCGGTCCATTATTGTTTACGGATATGCTGGTACTTATATAGAGAAAGCTTGTCCTAACTACATTCCCCACGCCAAAACTAGACAGTAAAAAAAGTAGGGGAAGGGGAGAAAAACACGTAAATAAACTAAGCTGTTATACTTAAAATTAAAAGAACGAAAGCGTTGTGTTTCTCCTTAGAAGTTTTTTCTGTAAGTAAAATAGGATTTTAAACTCATAAGAACTCAAGTCTATGTTTTTTTAAATCTTTTTAGCCCGAAAGAAGGCGTGCAATCCATACTAATGCTAGTGGTCACACAATTTTTTTTTATAATTATTTTTATTGTGTACGCGATAATAATCATAATTTCAGTGAATAATTTAACTAAAAGAAAATATGCTTGCCTAGTTTCAAGAACTTTTCAATTTTTCTTTGATAACTTGAGAAAAAATCTAATCAAACTGCACTAAAATGTTTCAGATGTGCGAGACTTTAATAAAGGGCACAAATCACAGACACTTTTCTCTACAATACAGAAATGATTTTTGAAAGCAAAACCGTCATATTTTTTTCAAGATATTGCAGTTTTATTGTACTTTGATGATCGACAAATAGCATGTTGAATTTTTTTTGCTTGTGTCTTTTCTACAGGGCACTATGTGTCTTGTGGTATACTTGTGGCTTCATATATTTCTATATGGAGTTTTTTAGGTAGCATTTGAAAACTTTCCTTTCAACTAAAAAATTTCATGTTCATCACTTTTCTCCAATGTATATACTTTCGCTATCTTGATTAATATCCATTATTTCATCAGGTTCTTCCCTTACTTGATCAGTTTCAACTTCATCCAATAGAGGCAGCACAGATGTCCATTTCTTTCCTTACATTCTGTTTATTTACGTTTTATATTCTGTTCATGTACATTTACAAACCGTAATGAGTTGTACAACACAGCAATCAAAACCACTAAGTCGTCTACTGAGAAAAAATGTAGCTTGTTCATTGAAGATATTTTGGAACAAAAGTGGTCGCGCGGGGAACGCAGTCACCCCATGTACCTTAAGATTGTAAAAACAATTGACATTCCCGAAAAAGAAGGATATATATGGCAAATACGTTTTAGCTCCCATGAAGACTGTCATGTAAGTGGATACTGACAAGGACATTGGTAACAAAAATAAACAGTTTTTTCTCCCCAGAATTAAAGGTTTCGTGAGCCTGGGATGATTTACGACACCCGATTTTCTAGCGATCTTTCTACACTTTCTACCCTTGTCGTTTCATCCGCTCTTCTGTTCTTACATTTACCAAATTTTTTCTAAATTACAAGCATACTCTTTTATGTCATAAGTTATGTACTACCTTTATTGGTCCTTGCCCCAGTAAAATTAACCATTGAAAGCATGTGTGCTTAAACTTGATCATAATTTATTAGTTACTTTTTTCTGGTGCAACGAAATACGAATTCAATGCAGAGGTTTCTGAAGTTACCATCTCGCCTTCGGTACAAACCTTTTTGGAAAAAATATTCAAAGATATCGTTTTTAACAGCCATTTGTTAGAAAAAATAATTTTCTTGTGAAAAAATTTATTACAGGATTAAAATTTACATAACTAGGTTAAAAATTGATAAATTTGGAAATTTTTTACTTAAATTTAAATACACATATACAAATTGAAAGGGCTGTATCTAGAAAGAATTTTAGAAAATGAATAAAATTTGGCACAAATTACCCCCATACGAAAGATATTGAATAGTCAAAATTTTGCTTAAAATCGCTTAATATTTTAGAAAATATAAGGATTTGTACTGAAAAATATTATCGTGTGTTGAACAAGGTTTCTTTTATTATTCCAAAAAATTTTTAGGCACTAAGCATCTCAGACCGTAGAAGAAGAAATTTGTAAACCCAAATGTTTGATTTTGGGGCAGGTCAGATTTTTAATAAATCTAAAATGAGAGCTTCAAATTACAAAATCATTAAAAAAAACGCGTGCGGTCAATGTGTGGTATTTGTGCTGTGGTGATGTTTTGTTTGGCGATGCCAAGGATAGAGCCTAAATTAGTCATACAATGTATTCAAGAAAATTCTAAAACTTACAGATCTAATGCAAGTCCATGAAGAAGAACACCACCTCAAGAAGACCTCCTTAATGTACATATGATAATTACTGATAAACTAGAAACTGCAGTGTAGATTTCAGCAACTGTAACGGACAGAATTCACGAACAATTTTAAACGGATTGCTGGACGCTGGATTGCATTATTGAACTGTCTGTGCGACATCACATAAACCTAAATACATTGTCGACAAAGATTAGCTTGTATGCACTGCCAAACACAATTGAACATGTCAATGAGGCACAATTATGCTCAGCAACGAGTTTTGATTCTATTTGGTACAATCGACAACTTATTCATTGCCATTTTGCTGAAAAATTCTATCCTGTTGTGATTTAGGAGTGCCTTGCAAGCACATTAAAGGTTTGGAAAGCAATCAATTATGACGGCAAGATTGATTGTTAATGGCACAACAAGCTCTCTCCGTTAAGTGGTTTAAGTAATACAATCCACAAACTTAACCTTCTTGTCAACCATTCAAAATGTATCTTAAAACGGCGTAAATAGTGGCCGGTAGACCTAAATGTAGCGGGATTCCAGCATTAAATTTAACGTAGGAAAACTTCAAATTAGAGAGAAATGGACTTCCAAAACAAATATATATTTACAACTTCTGCCAATAATGTTCGGTGAATAGTCCTGTAACATTAATGCAGATGAAATATAAGCGAAAGTTACCTTACTGTCCTTCGAAATAGTCACCTCTCATAACTATGGACCACTGAGATCTCTCTTCTGTTATACATGTCCTAGAAACTTTGCAAGAAGTCTTCTATTGAGATGGAGTTCAAAAGCCTCGTCACGTTTCATTGGACGTCAGAAATATCATCAAATCTCTCTCTCTCTCTTTTCAAATTGAGTTTGAGTCGTAGGAAAAGGAAGAAGTCTGGAGGATTGAGATTTTGCGAGAATGGTGGGTATTCAATTTTCGTCGCCCCCCCCCTTTCTTTTCCCCGGAACTGTTTGAAAATATTGGTTCTGAGAGGGCGAGCATTGTCATGAACAAAAAAACATGAACCTTGTTGTGCGCACTGGGGTCGTTCCCTGCGTAGACGATTCATGAAACGGGTCAAAATTTCAATGCACCTTGCAGCATTCATCGTCCAGCTGTCATGCACACAGTTAATCGACGATCTTTCGTGATTAATTTACTCACTTTCTCAATGTTTTCGTCACTGTCGTAGGTTACCGGTCTTTCGCTACGGGGTTGTCAGAAACACTTTCCCGGCCTTCTCGAAAACTTGTGAAACACTCGTGCACATATTTCATGGACAGTGCTTTATGTTCATAAACAAGCACCAACATCGAAAAAGTTTCTGTCGGTGTCTTGCCAAGCTTAAAAAAATTTTTAACTGGTCTTTTGTTCATTCATTTTTATGTTCTCAATTAAGAACCAACGCACTAAACAAGCACTTTGTAAAACAAGTCTTACACGGAACACAAACGATGCTCAACTGAACAACGGAGGGGGCAGATGGTCAACACCTGCCTCTACGCATGTGCAGAGTTTTGTTTTTCCAGGGTTGCTAGATCGTCCGTTCTGACTTCATTCACTGAACTTTATTGTCAGAGGTTGTATTATCAACAACATAAAGTAATCAGTAACAACATTTTATCAATATATTTTGTAATTAAAGTATCTTTAAGAAAAAGAGGCACTTTCGTACGGCAGAACGACCGGTATGGTACGTCCGCTCGGTATGAATAAAGTCGTAGAGGTGAAAAGTTGTAGGGGGCGCAACAAGCGACAATAGCGGATGTGTACAAGGTACCAACAAACGGAATCATGCTCGTATTCATACTATATGCATGACAAAACTAGCTTTCTAAGTATCTCATCAGTAAAATTACCAGATTATTCCCACGATTTGTCTCCATAGGGCATGTCTAGAATGCCATGGGTAGGTTCTTAAAGTCACATAACCATTCAATACAATAGAAGATGAATTGCCTGTACAAGCTGTGTTGACATGAAGTGATATATCTCAGGAAGATTTTCTATCATTTATTGATCTTATGTAAGTATATAATAATATATTCATGCTCACATGTGCCGGGCATATTTTATGTTAATATTTTTTTTAAATATCACTAAATATGACTTAATTCATTATATTCATACCCCCCATACCTGTAATATATTTCCTGAAATTCCATCAAATCCACATGAAAGACAGTCTTTCAATTTCCACCAATGTATAAAGTTATTAAAGAGAGTTCACAGGATAACTACTTAATAATATATCTATGTTTTGAGCAGGAGATATATTGCGTAAATAAAGTGTCTAAAATTTTTTTCTCGTGCGAAAAGAATACCATAAGCTTTGAAAAGCTGTTGCAAATTTTAATGCATTGAATACTCGGAAGAAAAAAAACTTTCATAGACACAAAACATGCATGAGAATAATTATCATTATTATTATTTAAAACATATCTTACTTTCGTTCTTCAAATTTAGCTAATGCATTCATAACTTCTTAAAAATTCGAATTTCCTAATACTTATAGAATATAAAAATTGCAGCAATTTTTTTGCAATTATATTCTGGCTCCTAAACAGCGCATTTAAAACAATTTTTTCGAAAAAAAAGCTAGTTAGAAAATCGATATTTCCATAATTAATAAAACTGATATTATTCTGCAAAAATTATAACTCATTTTAAGATAAATTACTACTTTAACGTAATTGTTACTCTAATTTGATTATAACACGGTGGAATTATCTTCATAACTCTGTAGCAAAATGAAGTATGTTAATCCATTGAATAAGTAAACAGTATCAAAATGTTATGCACTAAAAGTAGCTTTCTCTCAAGGGTACAGCGACTTATTTTAAAACGTTCACCAAAAACGATACTTAAATTCAATAAATTACTAAATTTTCAACATGATGCATTGATGTGATAGCAGGAACATCATTCTAATTAATGTTTGACTATTTTATTATAGAAAATACAAATAGAAATTAAGATGATATTATACGACGGAAAAAGTATGTGCTATTCTTGTCTTTGTAATGAACTTTGAAATGAGTCTTTGTAATCTTTGTAAAGAAACATTGTACAGCAAATTTAATGAAGATTTTTGAAAATGCATACAATTATTTCATTAATAAAATTGTGTAAGCGTCATTCCCATTTAATTGTTACAAAAATCTTGATTTAAAAACTCTTGTTATACATTAAAAAAAATAAAATAGTTTTTCATCATTTGTAAATATAATTTTTATATTTGAATAATTTTAATTATTAGCAGAATATACTCTCATGTCCATAAATTAAGGATAATGAAGTTCAGACACAAAAATAGACAGAAGCAAAACAAATTTGACTTATTTGTAAAGTCTATTTATTAAACAAAAGGTAAAGAGCAAAAAAGATGCTATATGTTTGACATAATTAATAAAAATTGCAATTTTTACTCCCTGGAGCAAATTTTAAAAAAGAACCTATTTACAAAAAACAGTATAACATGGTTAGTATGATGGTTAATACGGAGTATGTCTCCCGGACGATGCAATACAGGCCTTACAACGCCTACGCATGCTGAGTATCAAATTATCAATATGATCTTGGGGAATATTATGGCCAATCCATACGGGTGATATTCTCCGATTGAAGGCATTCGTCTAAAATGTTTGCACGGTGAGGACAGGCGTTGTCATCCATAAACAGAAATTCAGCACTCATGGCGCCCCGAAACAAACTTATATGTTGTTCCAGAATGACATCCCGATAGATGTGGCCTGTCATCGTTACACTCTGAACATGCAGGTCAGTTCTGGAACCAAGAATAATTCCTCCCCAAACGAGTCATCCTGCACCACCGTAACGGTGTCGTTTAATGGTGTTCTCTTGGTGGTAACGGGTACCTGGCGCTCTCCATATGAAAGTCCGGCGAGAATCAGACTGCAAACTAAACCTGGACTCGTCGGAAAACATCACACAAGACCACTGTTGCGGTGTCCACAATGCATGCTCTCTACTCCAGGTTAATCGCAGGCGACAGTGAGTTGCGGTAAGGGGAACACATCTGACAGGCCTACGAGCATATAGACTAATGTGCCCTAAGCGTCTGTACACGGTCTGCCTTGAAACTGTCGTACCGGTAGCTGAAGAGAGCTGACGAGATAGGTCTGATGCTGTGCTCCGTCTGTTTCTTTTGGCAGTAACTGCCAAATACCGGTCCTCATTCGGCGTTGTAACTCGGGGGCGACCTGTGCTGCAGCATCTACTCACATTACCATCATGTTGGAATCGTTGCCAAAGCCTGGAGTTGACACTCTGGGTGATTCCAAGTTCCTCGGATACTTCCAGCTGGGTACGTCCACATTCCAGTCGTCCGATAATTCTACCACGTAAAAAATCAACCAAATGCTTCCTTTGTGCCATAACTATGCGGTTATTGCACTGAAAGGATTTTAAACCGCTTGTGAACAATTTTACTTCTTTGCCACCATTCCCTATAAACCCCTCTCTTTCACTCTCGTCATTGTGACGTACTATCAGCGCCATCTGGTGGTTTCCTGTAATTTGCATATTCTTCTTCAAGATGTGTGTGATAATTCTACAGGTGAAATTTTTATTTTAGAGTTCAATTTCTGTGTGATTCTGAATTATCCTTAATTTATGGACACGAGTGTACATAGTCCTTTTCATTTGTCTTTAATTTGTAACGCTTATATGTTTAAAAATTATTTTCTTTAATTTTTTTGTAAAGATTTTTATTTACTTGCTTTATGTTTGATACAATATTTCATTCATTTATTGTATGTTTATAAATTAAAGGAAAAACAAATGCATTATGATTCCCTAGACACAAGCTTCCCCAAATCATCTAAACACAAAAGTATTTTGTGTTTAACTAGCTGGTATACCCGTTCCTCGCACGGGTGAATTGAAAAATTAAACAATACAGATTCAAGGATAAAGAAGTTTTTAATGAGCTAATTTTACGTGAATTTCAAATTTAAAAAAAAAAAGTTTTTTGCATTTCTTAACTGAGCAAAAAAACCATGTTTGTTAAATTTCAGTCGGTAGACCTAATAGTGATAAAAAGGATTTTTTTTTATTTATAACGCCCCGTAACTCTCTTGTGGGTAGATTTTTGAAAACACCTTCCTAAGCAGATTCATGCTCAGCAAAAGTAACACATTGTTACAAATATTATGTAATGAACGTTTAAAACAATGTAAATAATTTATATCTAGATGTGTAATACGTTAATATTACTTTCTGTTGTATTTATTTTATGTTAAAATTCTAATATTCGCAATCAACGTCGTTCATTACATTATAATGGCGATTCAATGGAAGCATAAAGAAATGTTGACGATAGAGCCAAGTTGGCATCATTTTTGACGACCCTGTTAGCAACTTGAAGATTCATTGAACGGTTCAGAAGTTGATATGCTGTAGCGCCACCTAGTGGGGAGCTGCAACAAAGAGGATAGCACAAAAACCTTCTTTACAAAAAATACATATACATACCAAGTTTCATAGTGATCGGTTGAACGATATTCGTGTGTGAAGCGAGGTCATATACACAAACATCCATTTATTTACAGTCTATTCTTGCTAATTCAAACCTTCGATAATACGAATTTCTCGCTAATTCGAAGTATATGCTCTGCCCCTAGAAAAACTCTTGATATTTCGAACTAAAACAATATTTTTTGGCACTCTCAATATTTCAAAGTAAAATCTGTGATCGATCAGAATACAACACGCGATATAATTCGAAGCGATCTAATAAAACTCTCGACAACTCGAACACTCAGAGACAGATTCCCGTAGCAAACAGGTTGTAGCTTACATGATTCGTGTTCTATTGTCTCTGCTTGTCTCCTCTGTAACATAGCCCCTTTTATGACCATCGGAGTTGACTCCCATAGTTCAGACAGAAGCAAAAGTGTCACTAAACAAACTATGCAACTTTTTCCTTCAACATCATGTTGATGTGAACATTTTTCAAACTTCATTTATTCTAGAAAAACCTATTGACAAAGTTAGATTTATGCCATAAAAAAAAGATAACAGATTTTTTCCACCAAAAAAAATTAATTATGTACAGTTTATATTCTTTCAACAGTTTTTAATACATAAATGCATTCTTTTAATACAGAAAATTTTTAACTTCTGTATAATATTTATACCGCGTTTAATACATGTACTTTTTAAAAATACTTTTTAATAATTTCATACATGTGTACAATTGTTGTTTTATTACATAGTTTCAAATTTAAAAGTGTTAGAAAAAATTTCTTCTTGTGTATTTTGGGAGCACTTCCCTACTCTCTTGATAATTCGAAGTTTTTCATTGGTCCCCTCAACTTCGTATTATCGAGAGTCGACTGTGTGTATATATATATATATATATATATATATATAGATGGCAGAGAGAAAGAGACACAGTTCATAATTTTTTTAGTGTTTTTGTAGTATTAGTTTAAATATATAAGCGTAAAAAAATTTATCCTTGACCAACATCATATATGAAGGCAAATTTTATAAAAATGCACCTGTCTATGCTAAGTAGCAGCTGGGAAAAGATTTGTACGATAAAGTGTTCTAATATGGTAAACAACTTCACATTTAACAAAATAAAAATTGTATCATTGATGTTCTTAGAATCGAAATGTTTCTGCACCACACTACACATTTTACTTTTCTCAGATTCTCAACTACGAAATTAACTGCGTTGCATGATAATTTTTAAGCTAATCTATCTCATCCAACACATAACAACTAATTTTAAAATCACTTTCTTGAAGAGATGTCAATGCTTTTTTTTTTCTGTCTACCATCTGCTCTTCAAAGTGATAACAAAAAATGAAAAAATGAAATAATATATGAGAATCCTGTCCTGCCACTTAAAAAAGCTGTTCTTATATTCGTTTCTTACGATTTTCTTTAATGTTCGTCTTTTGCAATAAATAGGTTCTTCAAATGCATCGTTTCTTATGCGCCAAAGTCTTAAAATGCATACATTTACAAAATTCAATTTACACTTTGAAAAGTTAGTTTATGATGCAATAAACATTTTGTTTTGCAGAAGAACTTTAAAAATTTCTAATAATTACTATTATTCGAAAAAATAACCAAAAAAAAAATATCACAAATGCATTTTATGCAAATAACAATAATTAAGTATCATTTGCACAGGGATTAAATCATGAATAGAAAAATCAATTTATGAAAATAAATATTTATTTCACAAAAACTCTGAAAAATTTAGAGATATTTTAGTGTGGTAAAAATATTTCTAATGATCACTTTATATTCTTTTGTCAATTCTAGTATTAAGCATTTTACACAATTTAGACTTATTAATATAATTATGTCTTTGAAGTGAATCAAGATATATCATTCAAAATATTGAAAAGGTACCTTTTTATTTATTTATTTCGAAGAATCTCTCTTTCTTTTCTTCTCTCTATGCACACTACTGCCCATTAAAATTGCCACACCAGGAAGAATTGAAGATAACAAAATGATATTTATTGGGCAAGTATATTATACTAGAAATAAAAGTGATTAAATTTTCAAGAAATTTGGGTGCAAAGATCCTGAGAAATCAGTACCCAGAACAACCACCTCTGGCAATAATAGCAACAAATATACGCATGGGCATTAAGTCAAACAGAGATTAGATGGCATGTACTGGTGCAGATGCTCATGCAGCTTCAACCCGATACCACATCTCATCAATCGTAGTGACTGTTGTATGGTGACGAGCCAGTCACTCGGCAACCTTTGACCAGACTTTTCTATTGGCGAGAGATCTGGGGAACGTGCAAGCCAGGCCAACAGCCAACAATTTTCCGAATCAAGGAAGGACCTTACAAAACTGGCAACTTGCGGTTGGGCATTATCCTGCCAAAAAACTTAGGGTTTTGCAGAGCTCGAATAAAGGATAGAGACACGGGTCGTAACACACCAGAAATGTAACGTGCACTGTTCAAAGGGCCGTAAATGTGAACAAAAAGTGCCCGAGACGTATATCCAATATCACCCCATACCATCGTGCCAGGTAATTTTCCAATATGACGATCACGAATGCACGTTGCCATTGTGCGTTCACCACGATGTCGCCAAACACGAACACGACTATCTTGATGCTGTAAGCAGAACCTGGATTCAACTGATAAAATGACGTCTCACCGTTCGTGCGCCTAGGTTCTTCGTTGATTACACGACCCCAATTTCTGACTCAGGGTTCATGACGTGGCTGAACAATCCATTAAATCCATGCAGGTAACATTCCTGTCTTCTCGGCTGCTAGTGATGGGGACTGTTGAGATATATAGCACGGTGTTCCGTATTACCATGCTGAACCCATCGATTCTGCATTCTTCTAACACTCATTGGATCTCGACCAACGCGAGCAGCAATACTGCGATACGAAAAACCACATTCCCGGTACGCTACAATTCGACCTTTATCAAAGTCAAAAACGTGCTGGTACGCGTTTCTGCTATTTACACGAGTCATCACAACAACTTTTCATCAAGCAGCAACGCTCAAAGGCCATTTGTGTATAAGAAACCGGCAGAGCAATTTCCACATTTTCACATAATGTAGATGCCGCTACTGGTGCCTGCTTTGTCTGAATGTGCTGAAAAGCTAATCATTTGCATATCACAGCATCTTCTTCGTCTCGTTTACATATCACCACGTCTGTAGCATGTTGCCTTCTTGGTGTGGCAATTTCATTGACCAGTAGTGTATATATATATATATATATATATACAGTCCAGTCACATGAATGACTATCGACGTAATTTTTAATAACGAATCACAAAAGGCAGGTAGCAGCACTGTGCAGTTGAGTGTATATAGAGTGTGGTGAGGTCTTTGGAAAACATTACAATTATTGGTGTTATGCAGAAAAGAAGCGATTTATCCAACATCCGAAAAGATATGATTATTGGCTTTCGGGACAAGGGTGGAAGCATTTCCGAAACGGTTTTAAGTTTGTGAACTCTTTGCGTACCACCGTGGTAAAAGTATACTCCGTGCATGGCAAAATAGGATTGTCCGAAATCAGCGATGTGGCAAATGTGATGCACCAAGGGCCATAGATGACAGAGGTTAACAACGGCTGAGGAGATGCGTTCGAACCAATAGGCGTGCTAAAGTTGAGCAACTGACCACCCTGATGAACTAAGGGGCTACCAACAGTGTCTCCCAAACTACTGTTCAGCCTGGTTCATGCACCTAAGCTGACTGCTGCTCATCGGTGACGAAGACTGAAATTTGCACGCCAGTACCGCAACTGAATGTCCATTGAGTGGCGACAAGTAACGTTATCCTATGAATGCTCCATCTGACAAATGGATGTTGGCGTATATGGCGTGAAACCTCTGAAAGCAAACACCCCTCAACCAATGCCAAAACTGTCTAGGCTGGAGGTGGGAGCATTATGGTTTTGGGAATGTTTTCGTTGCTTTTTGTGGGTTCACTCATCATTATGGAAGACACGATGATTCATTATAAGTTCGCATCTGTCCTTGCGGATCATGCCACCCCTATATGTGATTTGTTTTCCTCAGGATGATGGCATCTACCAGTAGGACAATGCGAAGTGTCAGACAGTTGGCAATGTACGAGCTTGGTTCAAAGAGCACCAGGATAAGTTGACCATTCTTCCCTGGCCAGCAAACTCATTTGACTTGAACCCAATCGAGAATCTGTGGGACTATCTCGATAGTGTTGTTCGTGTCATGGATCCTTTCCCGCGCAATCTAACGCAGCTGGCCACGGCACTCAGCATTCCAGAGAACGCCACCAGGAACCTAATTGATTCTCTTCCTGCACGTCTAGTAGCAGTCCGTTCTACGATAGGTGGTTATTCTGGCTTCTGACAGGTGTTCACATTAATGTGATTGGACCGTGTATATATAATCATACTTGGCCACTAAAGGTAAGACACAAATGTTTTTTTGATACCTACCATTAAAAAAAATCTCAGTAACAATAACGTTCATGGTTTATATAGGTAGCTAATAATAAACTTTTTAAAACACTTATGCTAAAAAAACGATTGATGACAATTTTTTTAAGAAATAGAGATATTTATTTAGAGGTTCTGAAAAAAATGACACAAAATCAGTAATTGGCAAATTCGTATGTATGTTTTGTTTATGATTGCTGATCTTTAGTAATTTCATCAACAATATCCAAGAGAGTCTAGCAATGTCTAGAAGTCATTTACCTGATTTGTTTAGGTAGAAGTCACTTGAATGGATGGATTTGGGTGTCATCGCAAATAAAAGTTGCTAAAGGTCTCATTATGGCTCATAATGAGGTCTAGCGACTATGGGATAAATTAAAATCTGAAGATTATGTGTTTAGATGACATGTTCAAGGACAATTATGAGTTACAGTCCCAGCTGGAAATGTTTTCTAGCTCGTTCATCCCGAGGGAGAGGAAACACTTCTATACCTAAGCTCGCATTACACCAATTTGTCGCATCAGGAACATGAATCTGTACAAATCCTTCACAATTCAAATCTCTGTGCCTGACGACCAGTTCTGTGCGCTTCTCCTTGAGCTATCTATAGCGAGGGTGGGTGGACTTTTTCAAGGTACAGGCTACTTCTGCTATTTTTAAAGTGTTACGATCCACCCATTTGTGTAGGTGTGGCCATTTTGTATTAAAATAGTATGTTTTCTTAACGTTTGTTTTCGACGTTATACCCTCTTTTAAATTATAACAGATAACTATTTTTACTAAAAAAACACAAGTAATACTGAATTGTCAAGCTCAATGCTTGAACAACTATGGGTGACTGCTACACCGTGGAGCGTGAACGTATTTAATGCAGAGAGTAGGGAACATACGTGAACCGATGTGAAGTAGAAACAAACGTATGTATTTAAATTGTTCGCTGACGATTCTTGCGCCATCGCGGGACATGACATCAACATGAAAATCCAATCCCCTGGAAGCGTGGGAGTGTGGGATGACATCTTTTTCGCCAATTTTGTGTCATCGCGGGAAGAGCTAATCATTAACGTTTACTCTCCCCTTCAGTCGGCACGTGGGGGAAAATTCATTTCTACGGCTGGCATCGCAGTGATAGCTTTTTTCACATATTGCGGCAGTGAATGTTTTAAGCACCATCGTGTACTTCCAATGAAGATACTTCCATAAATATTTTCCTTTCAGTATGGGCGTCTTAGATCTTAATAAAGGCGGTCACCCCCAAATGTCTTTGCGGTCATCCCCAAATGTCTACGACGAAGAAGAACCGACGCGCTTCTTTATGTTAAGGAGGGAACACGTAACCTCTGATGCAGCTTCTGTAGTACTCTTCATAGATGAGTACAGGTTCACACTGATGAGCGATTCAGGGCGTCTTCTGATCTGCACTAAACACAACCAATCCAACAATGTTGAAAGATACAGTTTCAGAGATGATGAAATCATGGTTTGGCCAAAAAAGAACTATGTCGACAATCATTGTTAAGCTTAAAAACTAAATCAGGATCAAATGCACATCTCTGAAAAATTTAAATATGTATGCTTCAAGAGATTTTCCTATATGTTAAAGACATAAAAATGTATGCTCCTTTCCAACATGATGCCGACTCAGACTATCAATTATCTGTTATCATATTGATCTTTTTCAGATATTAGAAGACATGTAGTAGCCTCCGGTCTCATGCAGACAAAGGAATCAGCCGTGAATAAGTCTTCAATCCCTGCTCCAATGTCAATGTTTCAAGACTTCGGAGCAGGAGTAAGCAAAATACGAATTGATCTCTTTGACAATAGATATACCTCATGTAGCATTCTGTAAATGTTAATTCCAGAAACTTGAGTATCTGTGTCATCAAATAATTCACGAAATTGCTAAAAGGCTTTTGTACCCCTGTTATATTTCGATGTAATAGACAAATTTCAAACTTCTCAAGCTACTTATGGACGGTTTTGTCCGGGCTAACTCGATCTCATTCAACTAATTCTATAACTCCAAGAAACGCAGTTTGTTATTCTTTAGAAATTTGAGCTTCAGGCTGTCATCTCTCAAGTTTCATTCTGCTAAACCTCCAACGACTACGAGGGAAGATGAAAGATACGTTGTATAGAAGTGTTGCTTACTACCCCTCATTCAGCGCTGAATCCTAGAGCTGTTGCCAAACCCTCGGAAAGAGAAATAGCAAAAGTACCTTTACTTTTTGACTTTCCCCCTCGTGTATTATGCAAACTTTAACAAGTAAAAATTCGTGCTTTTAGAGATATTTAAAAAATATATATCAGTAAGTATTGAATAATAAATTTTAAATAATAGTAATGAACTTCTTTAATTTGAGAAATATTTTTGCATAAAACAATTATTTTGCTTTTTAAAAAATCTAATCAGCATTGGAAAATACACATTGAATCTCTTTATCTTAAGGAATTACGATTGTAATTTGATTGTTTATTTTAACCGATTATGCTTGAAGGAATGAAATTGAAAATAATGAAAAATTAAATATTTTGTGTATTTTTTAAATAAATATTGAGAATATCAAAAAGCAGTATATGCTTAGAATAAATAATACTTATATCATTTCTTGTACTTAATCTATAATGTATGTATTATCTATCAAATGTAAATTTGTAATTACATATGCAAAATTTCTATACGTACAAACAATTGATTCGTTGAATGAAATAGGAAATTTCAAATAAAGCGTTTAAGTCTAAAGAATTTTTGTTAGACAAACATATAAATAATGTAAATATTATTCATAACTATTAATTTTTTATCCTAAAACTTTGATAATTAATCAAAATAAAATTCATTGAAACAATATCGAAATGGTGAGAAAAAGTCTCTTATTATCAAAATCACTTCTGAATAATTATTACGTGTAATTTTTTTTTTTCGTTTTTTTCTAATTTAATTCAACAGAAACATTGCAAAAAAGGGATGCTATGTTCAATTAGTTTCTGCATTTTTCACTTAAATTTCTACTCAAAAAACAATAATAAAGAAAAAAAATCGAATTTTTTTTCTTCAGCATTCTATTTTAAAAAAAGACACCAACCTTTTAGATAATTATAAACATCATTTTAATTGTAACTGTTGATCCCATTTGCAGTAATTAAAAAAAGTGATTAGTAAGGTTAAGTTGTGAACAACTAGTAAGAAGAATAAAAGAGAAAAATTTGTAAGATAATTTTTTTCTCGGTTGAAAATTGTTTGCAATCAATTGACAATGATTAAATGGACATCATTAATTTCGTTAAAATTTTGTTCTTTACATTCGTGAGCCAGTAATTTATTATTTTCCCTTTTAAGAGTTCATTGTATTGCTTTCTAAAAAATTAACATCTTTTCTTTAATGATAAAGTAATATATTAAAAGCATTTTTTCGCTAGTAATTATTTAAACGAAATTAAGAGTTTTTCCATGATATTTATGTCTTTTTTTCAGTAAAATAATAATTTCCATAGTGTGAAAGTTAGATGAAATATTTTTAGAATAATATTAAATAAATTTTGTTGAATTTATATTTTTTTAAATTGAAAACAAAACGTTAGTTTTAAAAGTATGTAAGAAGATGGATCAAATATAAACGAGATATTTTAAAAGATCTTTTTTCAAATATTACTTACCAAAATTAAACACATTTTATAAGCGCTCCTTTAGGATTTATACAATTATCCAACATATTAGGAGTGTTTTTTTTTTATTCGAACGTGTAAGAAACCAATTGCACACAACTTCTTCAAATACTTCTTGATGGATTCAAACAAATCATAAACCAATGATTCTAAATGTAGACAATAAAAAGGAGGTTTCAGTGAGTTTCAATGAAGTTTCAGTGTGTTTTAAGGAAGTTTCAGTGTATTTCAAGGAAGTTTAATCAATTTTTTCTGGTACCAAACTAGCTGTATGGGGTATTGTCCAAGAATTGAAAGCAGCGGAATATTACAGATCGTAATTGAAAGACTTTTGGATCGTTATGCTATTTCATCATTCTCCAAAAGTTGACAGAAGTATATTACATTAATTATGTATTGATCATGAAAAAATTAGAAGTGCTGTGAATCTCAGACAACAATAATGAAAACTTTTTTCAGAAGTTGATGGAGCTTTTAGCTTTTAGAGTAGCAACTTGACTTTTTTGAGCAATTGGATACTGTACCATTTTACTTCAGGTGTACAAAAATGCATAAAATTTTCATCAAAAATTAAAATCTGCGTCAAGTATGCATCACTTTCTGCTACACAGCATTTCAAGTGCAGCTTTAAAAAAATTTCTTTTTCTACTTTTCATATGCCGTACACCAATAGATGTTAACTGTGTTTTCTCAGAGGAATGGCATCTTTCAACAGGACAATACTACACGCCATACTTTCACAATTTTCCAGAATTTGTTGGAGTAGTACGACGAATACTTTCGAGTGCTCTACTAGCTCCCGAATGCTCCAAACATGAAAGCATTATGATATTTTTAAGGTAAACTCAATCATTATATTCATAGTATAGATTTAATCATGCTCTGTTAGTTGTAATCGAACGTATTGCAATCTCCATGGTTTCAGATGCTTCTAGCAACCTTCTGCAAACGTACTGATTCCCTCTCATGTCTCTAATGACTCTCCATACTGCAAAAGACGGCTATGTATGTTATTAACAGATGCTCATAAAAATGTGAGTCGTTCCTGTATAAGGCTTAAACAATACTTAGAGTAAATTAAAAAGCACAACTCGGCTAAAGAAAGCACATATTTTTTGTTATTTTTATTGTTTGTAGCAGGAATTTATTTTTCTTAACTTTTAAAAACGTTACTAGAAACCTTATTAATAAGTTATGCCAGTAATTGTACACACAAAACTCGATTAAACATTACACCGATCTAACAAACATTAAACCTGTCGATTAAACACTTTACACTTAAAATAAATATTATTTTAGTGTTAATAATTATCGTATTTTAAAATCGATATTTATCGTATAAATTCTTATATCGTATTTTTCATTGAATTTAGTTAAAGATTCATGCAGCGAATTAATGCACTAGTATATTCAAATTACCTTAATACTAACCAAATAATAAAAAGATTAAAGTTTTTGAAACTTCACGTTGTATACTTATTTTGAATATTTTATGCTTTTTTTTTTAATTTTTAAGGGAAATATCCCATTATGAAATTTAGGTTTTATTTTTCTGATAACCATTTTGAAACAGAAAGGAAAATTATTCGGCTTTACTTCAAATAAAACACAATAGAGCAGGCACTTCGATCGAGTTTAACTTCATTAAGGAATAAAGAATAATAAAAATAAGATTATGTTCTTTTCATACGAAATCCAATTAAATTGTTTTAACAATAAGAAAAAAAATATTAATTAGAAAGAGAAAGAGAAGATATTTATATCTTCATAGTACAAGTTATATAAAGAAAGATGTTTTTTCTTCTTCAAAATGGTGATCGTTTTGCAGGTCTCTTATATCATTTCAAAACGCTGATAAATATATATAGAAGACTTTATTTAAATATCTCAGTTTAAAGCATTTCATATTGCGCCATGGTTTTACGCTACAGAAAATTTTTTTTATAATATCTTATTTTTCTTCTTTTTACATGAATATCATAATTTAGGATTTACTACTGCTATATAAGATGAATAAATATACATCGGTCTAAATTTTGACCAATATTTAATTTACTTTTAGAAATTGGAATGCATTCAAATTAAAATGTGTACAAAACTTTTGATACTTAACTTTAACGAGACTGTTAACTGAACAAATGGTAGAGATAAATTTGGTCTGATTTTTTATGTAAGAATTCAAATTCAAGTGAATTCAAAAAATTACTATATGACTGGAAAATTCTAAATTTTTCGGAGAAATAGAAATTTAGATTGAGGTTTAAAGATTTTCTTTTATTTTGCTAATTGTTATTGTTAAACCTCGAAAGCACAGGTAAGCTCCTTCTTCCTTCCGAAAAAAAAATATTTATCTAAGAAGAATTAAAGATCTGCCCTGTGTGTGTGTGTGAAATTTAATTTGAATATATCCCTTAGAGATAAATATTTTTTAAGGAAAAAAAGCATTTGACAGCAGCTTAAGAATTACATGGAAAAAGTAATTTATCAGACTGAGAAATTTTATTGCAGTGATGACAAGAAATTCAAATATTTTTTAACGAATTTAATTGTAAAAAGAAAGAATTAATGATAATTTTTCTCTTGAAAAATTTCCAGCGATATGAAAATAATCATTGAACATATCGAGAACAAAATATTTGTATCAGTCAATAAATTCATCTTCCGAATGTTTTTGACAAGCTGTACGCACAATGACCTTTTTTCCCACAATTTTAGAAAATATTAAAAATTCGGTCTAATTCCAAATCGTTCTTCTGAGAAAGAGTATCCACACATTTATCGAATTTTATTATGCATATTGGCATCAATAGATGGCAGTAGTGTATCAAGAAATTTTGCTACTGAATAAATATGTTATATTTAACTATGTGTGCGATTACACTTCTTATACAAACAAGCACTTTTAAAAAATTTTTAAATTTGACCTAAAAACTATTTTTTTATTGAATTCATGAAAAATGGATGCTTGAAAAGGAACACTTATTTATTTTGATGTTACATTGATCGCTTAGCATTTAAGATTAACTTTTTAAGCAAATGGAAAATAAGTCAAATATCTAAACAAAAAGAGAGCAAACAAAATGAGAAAAAAAGCAAGAAACTTTAGTAATATATGAAGAAAGTTTCTAAAATTATTTTCTTGTTTTCTTTGAAGTGAAATAGAAATTTTATTAATGCATATTTGATTTCCGTTTTTCCAAGCGGAAGAAGTGAATAATTCGTATACAAAATGTGGCCAGTTATTTTAATCAGAAATTAATTAATACGAATATAATTTTAACAATAAGAAATAAAGAATTATTAGAAAGGTTTTTACTTACAACCCCCAAAGTTTTAAAATTAATTATATTTATTTTTAATAATAATGACATTGATCTTAAATCTATCATATTATCAATGGTTTGAATAATGCCGTTTAAGTGATGAATAGCATGGCGTATGATTTTGTTGACAATAATTACAGAAAATTATTGATGTCAAAAATGTAAAGAGCTAAATTGGGACAGAATTTTTTTTTAAAATTCAAAATGTTTAAAAGTTTGGTAAGCAAATCATACATTTCCAAAACTGTTCTCTATTTTTTTTAAAAAATTTTAATTAGTAAATTTATTTTTTTTGGAAAAATAAAATTAATATTGGGCCTTAAAACTTTGAAATGTTAAGAAATAGACATATATCTTACGATAAAAATAAGAAAAAGTAATTATATCAATAGAACTGTGAACAGAAATTTTCACGGATCGATAAAAGTTTTGCTGAATTTGTGGAATTCTGTTAAGGTATCCGACTGGTTGCGACAACTTTTTTTTTTAAAAAAAGGAGATATGGGGATTTTTTTGTTATTTTTAGTTTTGTTTAGTGCATTTTAAGAAAAATGTGCTAAATTAAGAAGAAAAAAAGAAATTATTATTACTAAAATGGGAAAAAATAGGTAAAAATTGACAAAAAATAGCATAAACGCGGCCATTCTGCATCAAAGGTTCATAAACGAATTTTCAATTTTTTCAATCTAATATGTTACTATGTTATTCAATTTTGAAATTAACTTCAGGATAAGAGATATATTCTTTTTTACTAAAACTAAAGCACTTTTTCTCGGTTACTATATAAAAATGCTTAAGAAGACAGTGATTATATTCACATAAGGGACTGTACATTTTGTAATAAAACAGTGATTGATAAATTTGGAGGTTAAAACAATTCTACTATTATACAGAATCTACAGAAAAAATTTCAGATAATTATGTTCCAAACTTTTTTAGCAATCGCCGACCCCGTTTGATTATTTTCAAAAAATCACATTTAGAGTAAAACGCGTTTTAAAGTATGACATCTTGCTTAAAGTAATGGCATCTGCTTTTACTAAAACACTTGTAGTATTTGTTCTAGTTAACGAAAAATAATAAACTTGGTATTTTTATAAAGCTAATAAAATGGCCCATAAAATAAAATCATAAAAAAATTTTAATTTTGGCAAAATTCACAGTTTTAGGGTAGTCGGATACCTTAATTTTACGCTATAAAAGCGTTTATTATTTGTTTTAGTTTTTCTCCAGCAATGTAAAAGAAAACTGATCTTGTAAACTGTGTTCTGGAAATTGAGAACTATATAACATATTTATAAATTTTAAAAAAACGAAAATTAACTAAGTATATATTATTTTAATTTTTTTTTTATATTCTAGGTTGCAAAACACCCTAAAATGGTAATTTCGAACCTGATCAGTAGGCTTTCCATACAATAAATCCAGTTTTGTTAATGTTAAAGGAATAGTTTTGAAAATATATTTAAAGCAATATTAAAAAAGCATATCCTGTATTCCACTCACTTTTAGCATGCAAGGAAGGAAATTTGTGCTGAAAGGAAGAAATTAGAAAAATAATAGTTTCTTACTGTTGCCATAAAAATGTAATTCAAAATATATAATTTCCCTCCTTTTAATGTACATATAAAAATAAATTGTATCAATCAATCAACAGAATACAACACATGTGCACTTTTCTTTTATTTGAATTCATCAAAAGTTTTAAGAAAATTTAATTTGAAAAGTGAGTTTTTATTCCAAAAGTATAACTTTGAAGTAAAGCCCAAAGGTTGAGTGATTAGTGCATTGCGCTTACACACCACAAGTCCGAGGCTCAAACTTCGGGCTGAGCAAGGTTGACTCAGCCTTTCATCCCTTCAGTGGGTCGATAACTGAGTACCAAGCTTGCTTGGGAACATAACACTGCGGGTTTTCACGTCAGACTGACCACTTGACCAGAACATCTGTTGATGCACCGCAGAGCCCAAAGTCAAGTATACTGAGTTGGGCAAAGTAGGCCTTGACCCTCGTAGACTGTTGCGCCTCTGAGTTAAGTTATAATTTGCAGTAGGATGTTATATATTACTTGGAAATGATCTACGTAAGCCAGGGATGGGCATCAAGTTGATCTTAATTGACCGTTGGAACGCCAAAATATTTCAGGATGACCGCTTTTACTACGACCTAAGACGCGCATACGGAAAAAAAATATATTTATGGAACAACGAACGCCAGTTAGAACAGAGAATCGGCTTAACACAATTGATGTGACTGTGTTTACTTAAGATAATGATTCGAAAAATGTGTACACGACACTTGCCCCTCAATGGAAGCGAATAATGACTCTTTACACGTTCATTACCGCTGTAGAGGGGGAGGGGGAAGCGATCACTGCGAGGCCAGCCATATAACTGAATTTGTCCTCACACGCTAACCGTAGGCTACATTAAATGCTGATGATCTGTTTTTCTCGCGATAGCACGGGATTGGCTATTGAGATAACATCCTGTACCCCATGTTTTTACGAGTTTGGGTTCTCGAGCTGATGTCATGTTCCGTGATGACGCTGGACTCGGCAGCGAACAAATGTAAGTACATAGTCGGTTTCAGATTCATCGGTGCATGCATGTTCTGTGCTCGATGTATTGAATACATCCACGCTGCCCGATATAATAGTCGCTCATAGTTGTTGAAGCATTCAACTTGACAGCTTTGTGCTACTTATGTTTTTGTAATAAAAATATTAATCTGTCATATTTTAAAAAGGGGTACAATGTCGAAAACAAGTGTAAAGAAAAGAAGACACAGTTTTAATACAGAATGGCTCCATCTACGCCACTGCGTGGACCGCGATACCTAAAAAGCATTAAAAGTAGCTCGTACCCTGGAAAAGACCGCCCACCTCTGGTCTAAGCACATGTTGTATGAAAAAACAAAAATAATACATATGAATTAATTTTATTTTTTCGCGAAATGATTTAATTTTTAAGAGAATGTGTATAGTTATATTATTTTTTATATTGTACTAAATGATTACTTATTTTCACATGAATATCGAATAACATAAAAAATGAATTAAGGGTTAATTGTAATTATATTCTTGAAAATATTTTGATTCAAACACAGGTTTATAATAATTCATAAATGTTAAGGGGATTTACTTCCCACTATTAAAAATACTGTAAATATTCATCTAGAGAGACACAGTTAATATGATTAAAGAAATTAGTATTATAAAGATTAATATATGTGTCAAAACAAAAACGACATTTCATTTGTATCAGTTTGGTTCTAATAACTTCCGCGTGTGAAAAATGTCGCACTTACATTATTAAAATAGATATTTTACTTCCTCATATGTCGTCTTCGCTGCTCTGAATTGTCATCAAATGACGAGAACAATAAATGAGCTTGGATTCTGCTATACATTTCCACTAAAATACATTAAGGTCTTCACTAAAACTTAACACGGTAAAAGCTTTGTTTTGAAATATACTTTTAACTAAATATCCTCCAAGTTCTACATAATTTTTTTTGCATTTTATTTGCTTTGCTTTAAGTTAGTAAAAAAACAGTAAATATTTACTCTTTTTCGCAAATTTATCACGTAATATTACGCAAAATGCTCCATTGTTTAACTAGCAATATTTAAAATAAATTATCTAAATTTTTCAAAAATCATGATAATGTATGAAATGTTAACATTTTTAAAAAATATTCCTTAAAGCAGTTAGAGAAAATGTAACAAACTTAAGCCAGTGACAGTAATAACTTAAATAAAGTACATACATTTTTCTATGGAATTTACTAAATTTTTAATGTTTTATTAAAATGTAAAAAATTTAGAAATGATAGAATAATTTTTTTATAAATAAAAAAGTGATATATTTATGATTATTTAAATAACTAAACTCAGTGGTGCAACAGCCCATGAGGGCCAAAGGGCTACTGTTCCCATATCAGTATATGTGACCTTGAGTCCAGAGGTGCATGAGCAGATGTCCTGGTCAAGTAGTCAGCCTGACGCGAAAACCTCAGCGTTTAGTTCCGCACAAGCTTGGAAATCATTTATTGACTCACTGAAATTATGAAGGGCTCTCATCAACCTTGATAATTTAAATAACATGGGTGAAAATTCATAACTCAAAAAAATATTCACATAGTAAATATTACTTTAATACATTCCCTAGAAAATAATGTAAATATCAGGTTGAAAAATTTTCATAGAAATATTTGCATTGATAATATTTTAAGTTATCATTGACACCATGATACATGTTGAATCATTTAAATTCCCACTTCTGGTAGATTAAAGATAAACTTCCGATTTTTCTAATTTTGTGCATTTTATTGTAACTTGGCCTCTAGGTAACATAGAAACAAAATAAAACATGTTTTTTAAAGCCAGAATAGACAGCTCTATTCAACAAAAGGGGGGAAAAATTTGTGTTTTGACTGAAATTGGTAATTTTAACATATTTGGATCAGGGACGTCTTAAGGTATCCGACTAGGTTGAAAAAGTGCTTTTTAGGTATTTGATGTTTGGTGTTGTTTGAGGAAAAGAAATATAATTATTGAGATAGAAGGACTAATATGTAAAACTAGAGAGTTTTTTATGTTGTTTTTATAGCATTTACTTTATCTAATTTACATAAATATTTTTAATGCGTTTTTTGAAGAATGAAATTTTTACGATAATTTGTGCACTAAAAACGCGATATCTCTAAAACAATCTAATCAAATTCAATGAAATTTATAACATATATGGTATGGGCCCTTCAGATTGTACCAAAACGCAGGTTTTAAGACACGAGCATTTAATCACGTTTTACAGCCATTTTTAGCTTAGAACATGCAGTAATTTTGATGAAAAATCATTAACATCAGTTGTAAATGCTAATAAAATAATTATTTCTTAAAATATTTTTTATTCTACGGTTTGTGACACTTCAGAGGAATCAAGCAGTATATCAATGAAATTAAAATTGCATTATAAGCAATTTATTTTTATTTCTGGCGTTTTTCTTAACTTTAAAAATTTTGCTAAAATTTCATAAAAATTATTTTTTTTCAAAAACAAAGGTGATACATGTTATTTATTTAATAGTTATGACTTTTATGCCTATTTATGTTCTTTAAAACAATAAATTTGTTGTGAAAATCAATTTTTGAGAAATTGATTTCCGAACCTAGTCGGATACCTTAAGATTCCTTGAGGCTCAGGGCTCAGAAAATTTTTAAAACTCTTTGAGGCCCTGGGCCCAGAGAATTAAAACTCTTTAAGGCCTTGGGCCAAGAGAAATTGTAAGATTTTTTGAGACCGTGGCCCTATGCAAAAGTATGCCTTACCTGAGGTCTTTAAAAGTAGCCAGTATATAGCATGCAATGTCAAATACTCGTTCAAACGGTAAATTGAAACAAATAAATGTACTCGACTCACAAACTCAAAAACCTAGGCACAAACCGGCTTGATCGGATTTGGATTAAATGAGTTGAATGATTTTCTATAGCATTAGGACAACGGTCAACACATAATAATAGAGTTTTACCACTTTTGCCAATTGACATGCAGTTTTAAATTCGCCGTTTTTCGGAGAATAAGTACGGAAATAATATTTGATCAGTAAAATTATCCGGATCATAATCTTAGCAAGAATGAAATGGGGCCTCCACCGAGGGCTAGGGTGGGGTCCAGTAGGCCCATGCCTTAAGACGTCCCTGATTCGGATACCGTAACATGAAAAAGGGGATAAAGTGAAAATGTTTTAAATTTCAGAATTTATGTTTGCAAAGAAACAAGTATATTTAACACAAGCTATTACTAATTTATTTATCGTATAATAAACTCTCCTGGTATCTATATGAGTGGATCAAAACACAGCAAATACTTCAAAGATTTTGGTGTCTTTTTTATGTAATATGGAAACTAAAATAATCGTTTACTTGATCATTTCTTATCACTGTATTAGTCGATCGATTTTTGCTGAAGTTCTAATCGCATTTATTTATATTTTAATAATTTTTATACAATTGTTTTCTTGTTATTTTCGTTGCTTTATTTTGTAGAAAAAAGTCCAAGAGCATATATAGAAAGAAAAATTGTTGTCTGCATTCCTGGAGCGCAATGGATAGCGTGCTGGACTTCTAATCCAAAGGTCGTGAGTTCGAATCCCACCTGAGATGGCCTAATTTCTGAGAATGTGATTTATTTTTTACTATACTATTTTATTAGGATAATTAAATTTAATGAATGAATAAATAGTAAAACAAACAAAAAAAATAGTCCAACGCCATATATATAGAAAGGAAAATGGAAAATTGTGCAAGGAAAATCGCTTTATATTTTGTCACTTAATACTGTCATTCTATCATATGTATATACATATTTATGTTAATTGTAACTGTTTAATAAAAATTAACTAAAATAAAAATTTTCTTTCTTGATTAGTAAGAATTGACTTAAATTTTTTTTTGTTTGTTACTTGTTTTATTTTAGTTAGTTAATTTGTTTGTGTGTTTTTATTTTTTCGAGTTCATTAACTTTTTTCATACTTTATATGGAAATTGTTTTCTTAAATGGAAGCTGAAATAAATGCGGTTAGCAAAGATTTAAGCTGCTTAATTTTATGATTTAATCACCCATACTGTTAAAAAACGCATTTAGGAGTAAGAACCGTTGATCTAAAGTATTTTCCTTACAAGTATGAGAAAATTATTCTTACAAAACACATTTAAAAAGCCACATGGTAAGTCAACATATATCTTACTTTCTTTGGGAAAAAAATAGAATTGAAATTTAACACTAAACATACCATAACCGGTCAAAAGACTGGTTTTTTTATGGTAGAAATAGGTACGTATTAAGTGTTGGTATGTTTAGTGTTAAGTGAATGAGTGAGTGAATATTAACGTCGCACTGATTAGCAACACGAGGGCTTTTGGCAACGATCCGCGTAATTTTGAACCATGGTCAAGTGACGCGGACAACACCTGAGCTGGCACCCCCTCTCCTAACTACCACACCACACCAACGGGAGGACGTTTGAGCTCTCGACAGATTTAACGTGCATCTCTCCCCTACACGGCGGGTCTTTAGTGGTACTAGGATCGAACTCATGACACGCTAGCCATGATCCGATGCCTAGACCATTCGGCCATCGCGGCCAGTGTTAAGTGAAATAATTTACATTTTATATAAAAACTAAGGTTATATTTCTAATATTTTGAGGTGGCCGCGGTAACCAAGTCAGCTCAGGTGTCGTCCGCGTCACTTGACCATGGTTCAAAATTACGCGGTCTGTCGCCAAAAGCCCTCGTGTTGCTAAATAGTGCGAGGTTAATATTTTGAGCTTTTATTTTTCTTCAGCAAAGCAAAATTAAAGATATTTTAAAGAAATTTACATGATTTCATATATTTGTCTTTTTCAGTCATTTTTATTATAATAGGAGGAGTATGTACAAAATATATAACTGTTCATTCTGAATTCTCAAATTGTAAAACTGTAATTTACATGTATTATGTAGTTCTATTAGTTTGTGATGTGTTTTTCACGCGCGAAAAGTATCATTGTCTATAATGATTAACAAGTACCCAAAAATATATCTCAATCTCTTTAGCATCAAGTTTATACCATATTTGGCGACCATGTTGGCGATTTTCTGAGTGCATTTGCGCTGTCCTGGTCTATTTTTGTATCAATCTGTTCCTACCAATAATCATAGATAATAAGGCAAACAATTTTTAATTAAGCTCAAATGACAAGGACGGCACCTGAACAGGCACTCTTCTATCTTCATTTATTTCTTGCTAATGTGAAGGCGTAACGCTTCTACTGATCTTTCGTAAAATCAGTTCCTTTACTTCAATGGTTCCGTGAGCCTGGGTTCCCTGTAACTTTAACAGGGGTTCCGCAAGTGATCACAATTTGCTTAATCAAAACGCAAAAATTTTAATAAAATCTTAGTTTTTTTAAAGAGATCGAATTCTTATGCTTGTAAAAATAAATATATAAGTAAATATTTAAAATATAATGAAGTCTTAATTTTGTAAAAGTCACGTGCTTTAAGCATGAATGGGTTAATCAGAAGGCTCGTCAATAAAGAAGACGGATCAACTTATCAACACATTCGATGTTAAAGTCTAATTTTAAGTAGAAACAACTTTTAAGGTACCTCAACTTTTTTTTTTTAAATGGAGATATGGGGATTTTTTTGTGGGTTTTAGATTTGTTTAGTACATTTTAAGAAAAATATGCTAAAATTAAGAAAAAAAGAAATTATTATTACTAAAATGGGAAAAAATGGGTAAAAATTTGCAAAAAAAAATCATAAACGCGGCCCATTCTGTACCAAAAGTTTATAAACAAATTTCAATTTTTAATTCTGATGTGTTGCAATGTTATTAATTTTTTAAATGACCTTCAGGATAAGAGATATTTTAGTTTTTACAAAAACTAAGCTCTTTAATCTTAGTTATTATATGAAATTCCTTAAAAAAGCAGTGATTATATTCACATAAGGGACTGTAAATTTTGTAATAAAACAGTGATTGATAAATCTGAAGGTTAAAACACTTCTACTATTATACAGAACATACACAAAAAATTTCAGTTAATTATTTTCCAAATTTCTTTAGCAATCGCTGCCCTTGGATCATTTTTTTAAAAAAATACATTTCGAGTAAAACGCGTTTTAATGTATGACATGCTTAAAGTAATGGCATCTGCTTTAATTAAAACACGTGTAGTTTTTGTTCTAGTGAGCGGAAAATTATCAACTTGCTATTTTTATAAAGCTAATAAGATAGTCTACAAAATGAAATAAAAAAGTTGTCAATTTTTGGCAAAATTAACAATTTTAGGGTAGTCGGATCCTTTATGTTTTAGGCTGCAAATTTTCGCACAGAATATGCATTTTTAGAATATTCTCACGTAGTTATAAACATTTTAAAGATCTTTTGAACAATGTATTTAAATAACCAATACCACTGCAGATGGCTTCAATAAAACAATATTTCGATAGTTTGCGCACATAAAAATGTATACATATAGTTTTGTATATAAAAGTGTTTGAAAAATATAATACAACAGTAGATGACACCAAGAGCAACAATTAATGAGTAAATTACTTTATTATTACGTTAAAAGTTTTTAATAAAAAAGTAAAGCATTTTTTTAAAATTGTTTCAAGTACCTATAACATATTTATCTACTTGAAATATCATTTTAAGATATATTCATCTAAGAGGGCAATTTTTTGGATGTGGTTTCCCTGAATCCCCTTATAGTTTCAAAGATTCCGTGAGTCGACAAAGCTTGAAGACCACTATTCTACTTCTTCCATTGTTCATACATACTATAAGTAACAGCGAAGTTATTTTTTTAAGCTCAAGTAGTTCTAAAAATAAATGAATTCATTCATTTTACAAGTGCTATTTTTCATTTCCTACTATTAGTTCTCTCTCTCTCTCTCTCTCTCTCTTTATATATCTTGTTCAAATTTTCAATCTTTAATAAAATACTTTTTGTTTATCCACTCAAGTTCAAATACATTTTTTTCATTACTTACTATTAGCTCACACACTCTCTCCTTATATATATATATATACTAGCTGTTACCCGCCCGCTTCGCGCTGGGTATTTCATGATGTTTTATAAATTTTTACTGCTTATATATATGTATAAATATTGATATCTAAGTCCTAGCATTAAAAATTCGATTGAATTGAAAAATATACTTATACTTGTAACTGTCACCTGTTGATAAAAAAAAAGGGCAGAACTCATCTAATTTGTATTTTCTAAAAATCTCTAAAATTGAAGCATAGAATGATGTTTGCTCTTTCGTAACTCAAAAACCAAGTGAATCCCCGCAAAACCAATTTCGGTGGATCTCTACTCCGTAAATTGAACATGCAAGCCAAATTTCAAAACTAAATCTAACAGAAAAAACAAAAGTTTTACTATCAATATCCCCGTAATCCCGTTGACAGCCGTTTCCAAAATTACCGCTCTTAGCGGATTTCAATTCAACAAAAGAAAAATGCAAACCAAATTTCATTATTATAGTCCTTGTAGCTCGAAAAAGTAATTTTTTTTGTCAATACGTCCCAGTAACCCCCTGCACCCCCCCAGAACTTAATTTGCTTAAAATTTATTCTTAGTGGATCCCTATTCAACAAAAGAAACATGCTTAACAAATTTCAAGTATATGGGTCTAACCATTAAAAACAGGAATTTTTTTCTGTAACTCCTCTTGACCCCTCGCAAGCATCTTTGGGGGTCAATTTTCATTTTACTCTTTGTTAGAGGAACTCTATTTCATGAAAGGAACATGCCTACCAATTTTCAAGCAGGATGATCTAATAGTTAAAAATGGATATATTTATCGATTACGCCTCTTAATCTCCCGAAATTAAACTTGGTAGTTGATATTCGCGAAACCCATTTTGTAGCGGTTCTCTACATTACGAAAGGAATCTGCTTATCAAATTTCAAGACTGTACGTCTAACAGTTTAAAATGGGGATAATTGTCTATAACGCCACTTGACCCCCGCAACGCCACTTCTGGGTCTGTTTTCACAAAACCCATTTTGTAGGGGAATTGCACTCTATGAAAGGAATCTGCTTAGCAAAATTTGAAGACTGTGCGTCCAATTAATTAAAAATGCAAAAAAATTATCAATAACGCCCCTTGAACCCCCGCAACACCACCTAGGGGTCGATTTTCACAAAACACATTTTGCAGTGTATTTCTATCCTATGAGAGGAATCTGCTAACCAAATTTCAAGACTGAGTCTAATAGTTTAAAAAAAATAAATAATTATTTATATCTGCCCTTAACACCCCTTGGGGTCAATTTTCTCCGAACCCGTTTTGTAGCGGATATTTACTCCATGAGAGAAACATTCCTACCAATTTTCAAGCAGGTAGGTCAAATAGTTTAAAAACGAAAATATTTATCTCTTACGCCACTTATTCCCCTGCAACGCCACTTAGAGGTCTGTTTTCAGAAAACCTTCTTATAGCTGATCTCTACTCTATGAAAGAAATCTCTTTATCAAATATAAAGACTGTGCGTCTAATAGTTTAAAAATGGAAACAATTATCTATAACGCCCCTTAAGTCCCCTCAACGCCACTTGGGGGCAATTTTCACGAAACCCATTTTTAGCGTATCTCTACCCTATGAGAGGAATCTGCTTACTAAGTTTCAATACTGTACGTCTAATAACTTAAAAATAGGAATTTATAACGCCTCTTAAACCCCCTGCCCCCACAATACCCCTTGGGGGTCAATTTTCCCAAACCCATTTGTAGCGGATATTTACTCCAGGAAAGAAACTTACCTACCAATTTTCAAGCAGGTAGGTGAAGTAGTTTAAAAACGGATATATTTATCTATTACGCCCCTTAACCCCGCAACGCCACTTAGAAGTCTGTTTTCACAAAACCCGTTTTGTAACTGATCATTATTCTACGAAAGGAATCTATATATCAAATTTAAAGACAGTGCGTCAAATAGTTTAAAAATGGAAATAATTATCTATAACGCCCCTAAGCCCCTGCAACGCCACTTGGGGGTCGATTTTCAGCAAACTCATTTTGTAGCGGATCTCTACTCTCTGAAAGGAATCCGCTTACCAATTTCAAGATTGTACATCAAGTAGTTTAAACATGGAAACAATTATTATTAAAGCCCTTAACCCCCGTAACGCCCCTTGCGTTTCGAATTTCGGAAAATCCTTTCTTAGCTGATGTCTACTCTATCAAAGGAACATGTCTACCAAATTTCAAGTCTGTAGGTTGAATAGTTCCAGAGATTTCGTGATTAGTCAGTCAGTCAGTCAGTCAGTGTAGTCGCTTTTCTCCATATATATATTAT